>JAYMTN010000302.1:0-17902 GCA_036897425.1 Erodium trifolium
ACCTCGGCCCACCGAGCGAAGGCTCGTCGGAACACGTTCTTGACGTCCTCGGAGAGCTGGTTCTCCGGCTGGAAGGCGAAGGAGAGGTCGGAGTTCCCCGCCGGCCACCGCGGAGAGCCCGGGAAGAAAGTGTAGTGGGCAACGGAGTGGAAGTTGGTGGAGTTGTCCCCATGGTAAGAGGTCTTGCCTGAGTTCATAGCGGTGGTTCCGTTGACGATGTCGGGGTTGCCGCAGCGGGGCTTGACGATGTGGGATAGGGTATCATCGTCAAGCCTCCCCGTCGGGGGGAGGTTGAAGTTTTTCTGGTAAGTTCTGAGGGCCGACTCGAGAGCTTGGTCGAAGTCGTCGGTGAAGTTGGCCTGATCAATATAACCAAAGTCGTGGAAGTACTGTTTTAGCTTGGCAAGGCCGTTGACTTTATCGCCGGAGCGGCAGCCAGAGAGTTTTTGGAAGGAGTCCCAGGCGGGGGCGAAGGTGGCGTTATGGGAGGCAAGCCACGGTGGTATGGATGACATATTTGGGAAAAAATGAGCCGAAACTAAAGTCGATGAGAACGAGACATTTAGTATAAGCAATATTAATGTTATGAACATGGTGTCAAACATTAATGAGAGCGAAGAATATTGAGATCGAAATGTGAGTGATGGATAAAAAGAAAATTGTGGTGGCGATGATAACTAAGATATGTAGAGAGGTGTGGACCGTCAGGAGCCGGCAACATTAACATCTATGGACATAGGTGTATATGATTATCATATGAATAAGGTCTTGGTCCGAGAAAGTTTCAAAATGAGTTTGATGCAGCAGTTATATACAGTTTTTATTTGGTTATTTCCGTGTTGAACTTAATCAGCGTGACTGACTGGGTTAATTAATTCAAGTGTGCTTTGACTTTGGTTTGGATTGTTGGAATTGAATTAGCAATGATCGCCGTCAGGAACTAGACTTTGTCTTGTCCTGACACGTGGTGTATTGCCATAATAGGAGAGAAAGTATGCAATGCTTTTAAATATTTTGGTTTGGGCTTTACAACAACATTATAGGCCTTACGGATTGGGTATAGCAAAGAGTTATGGTCCAATGTGCGGTTTCTTATCATCAATTTCAATGAAAATCCAGCTGTAATATTACGACATAGATGTGCTGGGACGGAATATTTAATGTTGAACAAGAAAATCACTTTATTTTATTTTGTACTATTCATTGGTTCAGTTTTATTAAAATAAAATAATGATCCGCCCTTTTCCACTAATTGGGTGAAGAACTTTACATTATGGGATTTTGAAAATAATAATTAATTTGTAATTTACTTGTGAGGGAAGAAATGTAAAGGTTGAATCGTTATTGGGAAAGGTAAAAGAAGGTTGTAGAAGCGCAAATGTCACGCGTTACGTTTAGGAAACGTGTATAAAAGGGCTAAAAAGAAGGTGAAGACGCGTGCGTGCGGCGGTTTATTCTGAAGGAGACGAGACCATTCCCTTTCCCTATAATAATAGAAGCTTCTTGGGTTGAAGATTCCTCTGCCTCAATACATAGGAGTTTCAGACCAAACTCTCCTCCTCAATCTTCATCAATTTTTGAGATTCCATGGAACCATCGTGGGCCGATCAGTGGGACAACCAGCCGGACCCTACGCCGGCGCCGACTTCCGGGTCGAAGAAAGACCGGTACGCCAAGAAGGTCGGAGAAGGGCTCGGGAAGACTAAGGAGGTGGCCTCCACTGGGGTCAAGAAAGTCAAACACGGAGCCACTTTCGGTTTCAATTGGATCAAGGACAAGGTTCACAAACCTGCCCAGAAACATTAAGCTTCATCTTGATCACTTTCCGATACGTGTGTGTAGTTTTATGATCCATTTTGTTTATTCTTTTTCGTTTTGTTATGGGAGATCATATCTGGTAGTTTTTGTACAAGAATTACTTTCATATATACTATGATTTATTGTTTTTGTTATAAGTTATATATATGTCGAATTATTCAATTCCATATCATTCCATGCCTAGCTTCATTTTCTCTTTTATTTTCATTTCATGGCTGAGATGAGTTTTATAAGAGCAAGTCAGTACATCTATAGTCAAGAAATTTGACCTAATCATCATAAGCATGTCTGGTTTAATTATCCTTATTAATAATAGGAGCTTACCAAAAGTCATGGTTGCATTGTTCACCTCTCTTTTAAACCCATTCATTCATATTGGATAATGACATATATTTTTTAATTTACTTCAGACTTAAAACTGTTCAATTATGCATCTATCATGATTATTTTATATATTCAATCTCTAATTTACAATTTGTTTTGATCTGCAATCAAATTACTTTCCCTAGCTATTTGATTGAATCATCGAACTTAAAGATCCATTTTGTGAGTTCCAATGCTCATTGATCGTCCATTAGGGATTAGTTTCTTGTTTTTGTAAAACTCTAGACAATAAGGGACAAGATTACCGATGAAAGCAGATTGGGAAACAATGGCCTATCACTATCACACCCTAAACTAAGAGTCTAAGACTTCTTTTTTGTATCATGATCACACCCTAAAATAAGGGACAAGTTCTGTCATCAAGTAACTTCTCTGTTGTACTTGTATCATGATCTATGACCTCATTTCTGAAATAAACTACCCTTTCTACTTCTTCCACACATTCATACAAGAAACTGCATCAAAACTAGCTTTTAACTAAACACAAGTTCATTGCATTACCTGAAATATATTATGTACACACATTGAATTCTCCAAACGGAGCGACCCGCATTCTACGACAATTAGATAGACATCTATGCATAAAGCCAAACATTGCAATTCAAATACTAACAAGGTGAAGCCAGATTCAACATTTTACAGGCCTTTCGTAAATAGGAGGTAACGAAGGGCACTTCTCATTCATGTTGGCATAAGGCTCTAACGTGTTATACTGGGGTAACTCCATCCAGTACTCACCCAGAATTTGGCAGAACGGTAGCTTGCCGTCCCCGTTGCTGCACCAACTGGGCAAACGTGTTTGATTATCTTCAAAAATCTTGAGCATGTATGCATCGCGGATCTGTGATTAGCAACATAGCCATGTCATTTATAGTGATAAGATGAGAGCAAGGGAAGGGAAGGGAAGTCAAAAGGCCAATGTGTACCGTGAACTCTGTAACTTGAATGGAGCTGGAGAAAGGACCAAGAATTCCAGCTTCTTTGTACATCTCAAGGATAAAGGCCACACAGGTTGTTGATTTCCCATCACTATACTCCCATTCATCTCGTTCCGGGATTGTGAGTAACTCATCAAAGGGCATGCCTCGCTTTTCAGTCTCTAGTAGAATATCAAGCAACTCCAAACCCTGAGAAAAACATTATGTAACATCACGTTAAGCATGTAGTACTCACTCCGTCCTCTGAGAGTGTCCTCTCAATGTCGCAAAAGGCTTCTAACGAATTAATTATGCATAAACTACCACTATTATCCTATGTACTCCTATTTACCAAGACTTAGTGTGTTAGCATATAGGAGGAGATGAGGGCATGTGGGAAAAGTCAAGGCAAATGCCACTAATCCATACTATTTGCAGTCAAATAAGACACTCATTCGTGGACAGAAGGAATAATCCTGTACAGTGGAGTATATGTATGACACGGCTTTTCAAGATATAAAAACCTTAAAAGTAACCATATGTCAACTGAACATGCCTATTACGCTTGAACTTTATTTCATGAACAGCATATATCACTAAAATGAGTATCATGTTGCCAGTTACATGCAAACATATTTGGGAGGGTATTGAATTTGATATTTCATCCCACAAATGAAAATAAATAATTAACATATTCAAAAGCAATAAATGTTGACTCCGAGTCTTCTCTATGCCCGTGCCTTAAGAGGACTCTCTGTGAGACGCTAACGGAAAAAACACGGTCGGAAGGGGAGGTGACGGTCACTTCCGGGCGTGCCAGCCAACCAGAAGATGACGCATACTCCTTAACAGAAAAAAATCGGACTGTTGGCAACGGTCTAATCCCAACAGCTAGATTTTGAAAAAGGAGTCTCTAATGGTCATATTTTCTAAAATTATAAAATGATCATTTTTCATAAATACCCTTTTATTCCCCACATTCAATACTCTCTACCTCTCAATTCTTCCACCAAATTTCAATTTCTTTAAGATTCTCCAAAATTAGATCATCAAGCATGTCTTGAAACAACACTACCGTGCCACAGTTCGGCAAATTGCTCAACCGCGATAGCTATCCACTTTCTGAAGAAGATACTGTCGACGAGCAAACACAAGCACCAGATTCCAACAGGCCCGTTCACCGCACTTCCCACACCTTATGCCTCTCCGGCGGGATCAAAGCAGTTTTACTAGTATATTTTCTTGCTCATCACAAGCAGTTTGTCCGTAGGAAATGGATCCTGGATGAAGACCGGTGTCTCATTACATGTTGGCTTTACCACTCACTTGATTCATACCAAGGTACCTTGAAAACATTACAGTTTTTGGATTACCATTCAGAGAGTACTATTTCAGTATGGGTGTAGCATAACAAAATTAGAGGACTTCGAAACAATTCGAGGACCATTGGTGAAAGAAAAATGCTAAGATCCAGAAATTCCTCGGATATTAGGAGCAGAATAACTATATCTACACTAGTAGACAGTCCGACGACAAGATCATAGCGAAGGAGGAGAAGATGTACCAAGAAAAGGAAACAAACGGGGAGAGGAAAAGGGCCTGCGGCAGAGCCAGATCAAGAAATGACTGTTTTCATGGTACAAAAAATCGAACGACTAGCAATTATGAAGCGGCTGGAAATGGAAAGGATGAAGACCAAGTTCATAAGGAAGCTTGATGAACTGGAAGCATTAGATGAATCCACTAAGAATGAGGAGCAACTGGAGTGTCGTAAAACAGAAGATCAAACGGTATGAGAATTCAATAGTAGGTGCTCTTAAGTAATTCAAGTATTTCGACAGGACCAGAATTTCAAACGTGGTTGGTCCTGGTTTATGTAATTTCTAAGTTATTTGGATGAAATTTTTGTGTTTTATAACTCATGTTTCAAATCAATTATCAATTTGCTACATACATTTTTTACAGTTCCATCATAACAGATAACAATGTTCTAATTATGGCCATTAAATTTTTAAACAATGTTTCATGCTTTGACTATAAAAAAATCCTCCAAAACAATACTAAAACCTTCTACAAATATACTCGCCATCAACAAAGACTGCAGAGAACCAAAATATTTCAGGACCCTTTTCAAAGAAAATGGAAGTAACAATATCATTGACTATATACTCTATATTAACACCATTAAATCAACGTCCACCATGTCAGTTCAACTGATCAGGTATCCGTCCCCACAACAGTCAAAACGAGAAGGGGAAGTAAAATTTGCAAAGCAGTCCAACAAGGACCAAAACCAAGAACCTTGAACAAAGAAGGATGTGACATGTAATTTCGCAGTTATTTTCAATAAAATTGCCTCCTTTTTATACTTGATTTTTAACTAATTAATATATAATCTAAACATGTTTTGTATTTATTAATAAATTTAATAGATTCACCACTGTGGAGCTGCTGGTCATTTTTCAGTTTTTTTCCTACCTAACAGAATTAACAGCCCCTCAAACATCAACTAAAAAATCTGGCTGATAACAGACTTTTCTGCATGATGTAATGAAAAGCATCTATCATTAGCATATCATTTCCTTTCTCGCGGTTCTTGATTGATATGAACATGACTTTCGCGGCGGCATATGCCAATAGTTTTAAAAATCAGAAATAAGGAGATTTACCTCTGTTCCTAGCCGCTTATTTAGAGCTTCATTCCACATATTTGCAGCATATGCTGGCTGCACTCTAGTCCACATAGACATGACAGAAATGACCTGCAAGTATCATTTGTCAGCTTTGTAACCAACTTCAGTGACATTTACTCATGCAATACTTACTAATATTGTAAAGACCATGTTAAGGCAATGAAGAAAATACATACCAAGTGAGCATCAAGTGGTGGAGGATAGTTGTCCCCTATAGTATCTATCCAACTAAATATCATGTTGTGATATCCATATGGTTTGCCTGACATGCTCCGAGCATACTCCCATGCTGCTGTGGAGTTAAATTTTGCACGTATGTCTGGGTGTAATGGAAGCAAGGCTATATGAGGATTAGAACTATCCTTAAGTGCCAATTCCCACCATTCATCCCATGGAATTACTACTATAATTTCTTCACCCTGTAAATTCATAAGAGATTATGTTATGCAAACACCCCTCAGTAATATCACAATTCCAGAAAGATGGTAACACGTGTACCTTTTCATTCTCGTGTCCTGATTCACCAACCCAGAGATTACCCTCATCATCCTTCAAGCAAACAGCTGTGTGACCAGCAAAAGCACCTGTTACCCACTTTTCTAATGTCTCAAATCCACCCCACCGACCACGAATTTTTGACACTGCTAAGAAATCACCAGAGTGAACATCTTCGTGGTTTATTGTAGTGCGCCAAGGCTGAGGACGTTTTTCAAATGTGGCACCCATGTGATTCGTCAGAAAAGCTAGATTGGCATTTTGACCCCAAACAGTGTTTGAGAATAAAGGCAGGACATCCATTAAAGAGAGCAATGTGCCCATCATTCCTGAAGGCATGAGGAATATGGAGATCCCGTGCTGCTTTACCTGCTCAATGGTCAGAAAGAAGGACAACATTATGCAATGTGCATTTCAAACTCAAACATGAAACGCATAGAAACAACAGAGGAATTGAGCATACATATTCCATTTCAGCAGGTTCCTCCCACGATTCAAATTCCAATGTATGATCCCGAGCAGAGAAGTAGTAATCCCAAGTAATCCTGTAGGGTGTTGCAAAAACATACAGATCCATACAGGTCCAGCTGTGTGCTTCAGATGTCTGTGAAGTAACAAAATAAGTCAAACCAACAGAAAGTTCATATTCTATTACCAAAGAAATTACAAGATTAACTTCTTCAAGAAGGCAGATTACAAAGCCCCAACCAAGCCAGTAACATAGATAATGACAACATGAATTGGATTTCAGCAAGTCCATCATCCTAACTAATAATGTAAGGCCGCCCCTAAAGGTTTGAACTTGTTGACAAGACACAGATCCCCATCATCGGTCACCGCGCAGTAGAGACAAGATACTAGGCGAAATTATCAAATTTTATCCCAAATAGCAGCTCAAGAATCATTCCGCATGTTTTAACAGAGTTGGAAGCACGAGAATACAAGACCTACAAACAGAGTTCTAAGTTCTTAGCTAGTCTGAGAACCAAGAACAATTTGTCAAACATCCAGCACCAAAACTATCTCATTCAACCATCTGGCAAAGAATGAAAAATGAATTCTTAATCTACAATCTCCCATAATTTATGACCCGACACTGAGCCTCATGTGACAGTCCAAAATTAAGTTGAGATATATGAGCATCAAATTTACACTACTTTTCCACATTTGTTAATGCAGACTGTATAATCCAACCGAACAAACATTAGTATCAAGAGCAAACATAAATTTACCAAATTATTATTCATTTCAAAATTCCACTACATTTATCAAGATGAAAACAATAAAAAAACACACCTCGATCGTGAAAGCTGTCAAAATGATCAATTATTGAGTAAAAGTAATAAAATAAATACACAAACCTTGAGGTGAATGACGCCGCCTCCCAAGCCAGCTTCATCTCTGTCGCCTTGGGTGAATTCAATCCGAGCTTCGTTACCGTAAAAGCAAGCTCCTTTCCACTGAATGGAGCCGTTGTTGGGAGCCACCGATCCTACAAAATAGGGCATCAAATCGGCAGCGTTGTGGAAATTATTGAGCACCGGCCAGGAAATCTGGCGGGGCAGCACCGGGAGAACATCCTTGGCCCGGAACGGCACCTTGAAAGAATCGGCCCCAAACCATAACCCTAGAAAACAGAGCAGACCTAATAGCCCGATTGAGTGGGAGGACGGAGCCATGGAAGTTGGGCAAATAGGTATCAGATGAACCCTAATTCGCAATCGATTGGGGGAGAGCTAGTGTCAGAGAAGGAGACGGATGTGAGGATCCATGGGTGATGAACCGAGGTTTCGACGCTTTCTGGAAAAGTGGGTGAAATTGACTTTTTTGTTTGTTAGGTTGAGGTCGGAGACGACGAAGACTAGGATGGATAATTCCTTTTCCCTCCACGTTGCCGCCGGTGGGTTACGTGGCACTCTCAGATCACTGATGGGTAGCGGTCCAGATGATAGAGATTAGTCGTTTCCTTGACGCAAACGGTTAGCCGTTCCTTTGAACTACAAGTAGAACTTTTCAAACCTTTATGTTCGAGTTAGTTGTCACAAAACCACATTAACTCGTTTTGATTCAACTCTATATGATATATAACATCTCAGCTTTATAATTAAGAAAATTACTAATTCATCCTTTATTTTTATCCTTATTGGACTTGAGATTATATTTGTTCTAGTAACTGTTTATACAGCGTATCAATTCACTTTTATAAATTTAATAGTATATTTTGAACAATATAAAATTTTAACTGCCTACTTTCTTTGTTTATGTCGTCGGTTAACTTAGACAACACGTTTCATTTAAGCGTTTCCACAAGATTATAAATTAGTGAGCATGAAAGTACACACCAATAAATTGTAAACGTCGTTCCGGAGCTAAGAAAGTTCCTCATTTGACCTCATATATAATTGAGTAATGAACAATTTAACTTAGTAAACAAACAAAGAAGATTGTACTATCGTTTTGAGAGTTGATTCAACAGTGAGCCAAAAGGTAGTGCTAAAACTGGTAAAATCTGCCTCCATTTCTTCACATCCCAAAGAGAAAGCAATTGGAGTAGCAAGGAAGAAAGAGCGCACTGTCCTCCACCGCCATTGGCTGCCGGAATGGATTTAATTGAGTCTGCAAGGGCAAGACATCAGTTGTAGGAACATTGAACGCGTTTCTGACACAAATAAATAAGGAACTAGTGATGGAAAGCATACTAGAATTTTAAGAGGGCGGCCCGACACAGAGCTCATACAAGAAGCTGCAAGGTGGCAAGCTTCTTCGCAATAATCAGAAAAAAGAGCCGGCACATTTATCTCCTTTATCAGCTCCTGAAAAAGGAATGTCCCAGGAATGATACTGTCAGGGTCACGGATTTGGAATTCGTTACGGGATGGGTTGTTGTAGCATTCGTTGGAGAGAACGCAAGATTTATTGTAGCATTCGTAAGAGAGAACGCAATATCTCGTTTGGCATTCTTTAGAGAGAATGCAAGATCCCTTAGCTAAGCTAAATATTTTTCTTCATTGATAATAATCTCAAACACTAAACAAAAGACTTAAACAGACTAAACTTTTCCGAACTCACTAGACATAGGAAACCTAATTACTCAATCCTAATATGATAGGATAACCTAAATTAACCAAATCCTAGTACAATTAAACACATAAACTAATACTCGATTCCAATTCTAATACAATTAAGACTCCTAACAGGTACACACATATTTTTCAAGGAAACAGAATTCTAGGTAGTCATGTGCATGTATATATGTAGAGAGAGAGAGAGAGAGAGCATACTAGAGTTGGCAACCAACTTGAATAAGCAGCAATGCCAGCATTTGGGGCAATGATCAAATGAGGAAAACAATCCTGTTCATGGAATCAATGCTTTAAGAACTGTAATCAAGAAAACAGGGCTAGTTGAAACATCGTAATATAACTGAGTGACATTGTCTTACCTTTACTATATCTCTGTAACGATCATGATAATATCCTCTGTAAAGCTGCAATGTCACTCCTGAAGATCCACTTGAAGATTTACAAGTGCAGTCTGCCTCAATGCACTGGGCATAGCTGCAAAGATCAATCCTTTCACCGTCCCTATTCACCCAAGTGAAAGAAAAGAAGAGAAATCAGCTAGTGATGGAAGCGGTATTATAATTTAGTGGAATAGATGTTTGTATTAAACGGATTGGTGAACATCCAAATGATTATAGTCATGTTGACTTGTGCCACTAACCTTTCTTGTGGAATTTCAGGTCCAACAAGATCTATATGCACCTCTACGGCAGGGAATAGGGCCCGCAACTCTCCAAAGACAGCAAGTTGCAGAAGCTCTTTCTCAGGCCCTTTGAATACTCAATCCATGAGGCAAAACTTAAACCCATAGATAACATAATATTAATAGAATAGTGAGTATCAACAGAATAGCTTGTCATTACCAAAATGGGAAGAAACATATTTTCCAAGTTTGTTACCAATTAATTGGCCGTGAATATAAAAAAAACTACATAAATATATATTCACAGTTAGATGGAACTTGTCTGTTTTCTACAAGAATTTTTTAGGATAATTGAAAAACTTCATAGTGCAATGCTAATAGGGTAAAAAGAATTCGGAGGGGCATAATACCAAGATAATGTATGCACAGCTTATCACCATTTCCAGGAATGAAGCTTTTTGTACCAGCAACTTGAGTAGCATAATAAACTGTAAGTGGCTGGATAAACAAAACAATTAAACTAAAACCGCGGAAGTTTATTTAACTACCAATAATTTGCATTGGCAATTCATTAAACAAGTAGGCTTAGACAAACTCTTACTTTCACGAGATAAGAAAAGTGATATGGCTTCACTAAGAAATGTGTAAATGAATTGCTATGCAAAAACGAACTACTGTCTAATATATTCATATCATACCCAATGAAGGAGTAAGGCAACAGGTGAGTGTAGGGGGATGCATCTCCAATCGTAGTAGTCCTTCCAACTACATAAGGGCTTCGACATTGGAGACAGTGGTCCTGCATGTCAATATAGTGGAATTAGAAACATAAATTGTTATCCTAATAAATAAAGTAAAATGAAGGAAGTAGTGGAAGCAAAACGACACCACGGCATGGGCAAAAGACATTTGAGAGATTCCAACCATCATTCAGCCTGCCAGCCAAATAGAAGATAAGATGAGACTAAAATATAAGAATAAAGATGCAAAAACAGATAATATTTCCCTTTATGTAATTGCTTTCATGTGTATATGGTTTCCTTATCACTGCATGGCTCAAGTGAGTCATGCAAATAAAAATCAATTATAGTTGTGTGCCAAGTTATCAGCACAAACATTAAGTACAAGAGCTCTGACAAGTGAGTTTTTCTGAAACTTGTACAGCTCGAGTTTACCTTAGCTATAATCTAGAGACTAGATAAATTAAAACTCAATAAACCTTGAGTTAGCAAACAGATCAAATGATGCAACACAGCAGCATTCAGCAGTCCACATGCCCACTTGATGAATGTTCCTTTTGCTCAAGAATGAACACCTGGTCAGCCGCTTTTCACATACCTTCACGGTTACACCAAAACTCGCTTCTATCAACTCAATCAAATATAGCAAAAGAGATTAAAAACACAAGAGACACTACTTCCAAACCCTCCCAAGTAAATTAGCAGTTACCTGCACAGTAGCTTCTTCAGAGAATGTGAAGGGAAAATCATTTAGAGCATCTACGCTCTTCATCTGTTGCTCTAGCCTTTCGCACTCTTCTTTATGATATTTCCAGTGTGAAA
Organism: Erodium trifolium; assembly: GCA_036897425.1. Classification (NCBI taxonomy): domain Eukaryota; kingdom Viridiplantae; phylum Streptophyta; class Magnoliopsida; order Geraniales; family Geraniaceae; genus Erodium; species Erodium trifolium. The sequence continues at coordinate 11,575 of JAYMTN010000302.1, forward strand.
CCTGAAGACAGATATCAAACAATTGAAATATAGCTTAGCGTCGTGACAATAGGAGCAGATTTTTCTCAACCAGAATATTAAAAAAAACTGAACATCAAAGATCAGTAATCACCCCATCTAATTATTTATCTTCACACAAATTGTGAAACCGGTACAAGTGCTACATGTTTCAAAGATAATCCCTTCTGACTATCACACACGTTAGAAGAACGAAAACCCATAACTACCAGAGTCCCTCCAAATCCATTGATGCAACAATCCTCAGGACTTTCATTTTCCAATTTTCTAACAAATATAAAACTTGTACCTTATTTAACTCAACTGTCAAAATGGTAAGCTTATAATCAATCTTTATCTGCTTAAAGTAAACTGACAAAACTATCCAATACCATACCAAGCTAAAAAGGATGCACAATCATAATTTTAAACTCTAAAAATAACATCTACTGCTAATCTGAAGCTGGGGCATATTAACCTGTTGTCGCTACAAACCCAAAAGCAACATTCATCAGAAAGGATCTAACTGAATCCAGTATCTTAATTTGGCTTTGGAGAGAAGAAATCAAATTTCCCCAGAGGTTTTGATGAGCAAGTAGTGAATGGATCGAAATATAGGGAAGTAAAACAAGGGAAACAGACCTGGTGCTCAACGGAGCAATAGGCGACGGCTCCGCAGCGTCCGCAACGCCTCGCCGCCGAACCGACGCACCTCCTTCCAATTCCCTTCCCGGCGCACTCCATTGTCTCTAGCTCCTTCGAATAGGAGAAGAACAGAATCGAGAAATTGAGTTGCAGAATTGGCGATTCTTTCTTCTCCAACAAAACCATGGGCCTGTGGGGCTGGTCCTATGGCCCATGTTCGGTGCAGCCCAAATAATTTACTGTCGATGACGTCTATGATACTTACTGTATGACCCATTAATTTCTTGATCGGGTTTGATACAAATCACTGTCCGATGGATCCAGCGGCCATGAATGATCCATCATTATAGTGGGGTTTTCTTGGAGAAAAAGTAAACGGTCAATTTAATTTGGTAGGGCCATCAAAGATTGAGATTCTGTGTTGACTGAAGTGATAGGTGATGACATATTTAATTATTTGATTAACAATCTCCTTTTGTTATTACGTTACTCTTTGTCATTGAGTTGGCTTACACGATTTAAAAGTCAACTAATATTTTATGTTTTTTCGACAACAATATTATGGGTAAGGGTGTGTTTATAAGGGAAACTTCGAAAACTTTTTTTTTAAGTATAAATGTGTTGTTCAGATTATTATTTTTTAAATGTAAATACACTTTTTACTCGCTATTATATTTTTATTATTTTGAAAGTAGACGAAATATTATTAGAAATCGACAATCAACACACGATGAAAAGGTTCGGAGATCGTTTAACGAAATCGAGGTGCACGTCCTCGAGTTTTGAGAGAAGGGAAATACAATTGTTAACAACTATCCCTATTGGGGAGGGTGAGTTCCTCCCTTTGTTGATCATATTCACTATGACCTTGCAATCGCTCCAGATGGAAACCTTCTGACGTGGTTATTATTCCAACCATTTAAGGGTGTATCTGATGGCATAGGCTTCTACCAACCCCGGGTTCTGAGGACCCCAGAAGGATGTTGATCTTGCCCAAAGTAGTTGTCCTATGTCATTTCTACAGACCCATCCAATGTCTGCTTGTTCAGTTGCCGCAAAGAGGGATTCGATTGTGTTTAAAGTCACTGACCCCTCAGGAGGGTAGGTCCAACTGTCTTGAGCTACCACAAAACCCTAACTTGTTGATTGGCTTCTCTTTAGGGTACAGGTCTTTGCTTTCATCCAACCAGTATGCATAGTATAAGTCGTATGTTTGATGGTTAAGGTTGTTGTAGTTATACTTTCCCAAACCTTCTTATCTATGGCCTTCCATATTTCCCAAAGTAGACAACCCACTTCTCCCCCTTTTGGGTTGGGGATTGAGAGTTAAGGTGACACTTAACCATTTTTCCCATGTCTAAGGGTTTATTGGACAGGCATAGACCACTAAGTTTCCAACACTATGCCGCCACCGGGCAAGTGACCAGAAGATGCATTTCCGATTCTATTCCAACTTGGCACATTGGACATGAGTCTACCATATCCACTCGTCTAGTCCTCAGCCTAGTAGCAACCTGTAGACATCATGCACACGTTCTCCAAAGGAAATTACGAATCTTATGGATAACATCCAGCCCCCATATTGTCGGCCAAACATCTACAGGTGTGATAGATCCGGTCTACGTATGATTGAGTAAACCATAGGCCGACCGAACCGAGTAATGTACCAACTGTTCTCTCGACCAGTACCATGCGTCTTTCAAGATCGAGGAACTGGTTGGGACTTCTAGAATGGCCAATCTATCAGCTCCCATTAAAAGATTTATCAATGAGCTCCTTATCCCACTGTCTTGTACCTGGTATTAGGCTTGCTACATTTAGGTGATCCAGATCCGATGCCTCCGAGGAGATCCATGGATCAGCTCCCATTAACCAAGGATGGTGTCGTACCGAGGTGGTCGTCCCCGTTCTGATGGATCTTCTTGCTCCTTGCTTGATGAGGTCTCGAGCAAAAAGGATACTTCTCCATACAAAGCTATGGTTGTTTCCTTTCGGAGCCTCCAAAACCGATGAATTCGGGAAATACTTATCTTTTAGGACTCTAACTATTATGCTATTCTCTTCCGTTGCTATCTTCCACAGTTGTTTACCCAGAAGAGCAGTATTGATATCCTGGATATTTCTGAAACCCAATCCTCCCACCTCCTTTGGACATGACATCTTTTCCCACGATTGCCAAATAATAGGATTGTCACTTCCCCCGATGACTTCCACCAAAAGTGTTTCAATGCTACATTGATCTTGTAAATGGTTCCTTGAGGGATGCAGATTAAGCTCATGTCGTAGATAGGAATAGATTGAAGAACAGACTTGAGTAGAACTTCCTTGCCCGCCCCGTTCAACATCTTTCCATACCATCTGTTTATTTTCTTCAAAATGCGATTTAGAAGGTATTGGAGGCTCCATTTTCTATTCCGGCCCATTAAGTTAGGAACTCCAAGATATTGGGACGACTCTATTAGTTCCGGGATACCTAGGAGTCGAACCCCTTTCGCCCGAGCATCTGAATGGGTATATGAACTGAAGAACATGTATGATTTTTTTAGATTTACCATCTGTCCCGGCACATCTTCAAACAATTTAAGGTAATTCCTGACCCTCCCCATCTCAATATGGGATGCCTTACAGTACACATAACAATCATCCGCAAAGAATAAATGAGTAAGAGTTGGGGCTAACGAGGCAACTTTAACATCATGGATATGACACTGGCTCTCCGCCGATTGAATGAGACGAGCAAGTCCCTCCATACAAAATAGAAACAAGTAGAGGGATAGAGGATCCCCTTGTTTGATTCCTCGCTCTGGTTGAACGAACCCCACTTGACTTCCGCTCGCCATAATGTTGTAGTTGACTGAGTAAGTACACATCCTTAAGAGCGAAATCCTCTCCTCGCAAAACCCAAAACCCGGGAACATGTCTCATAGGAAGTTTCATTCTACTTTGTCATAGGCTTTTCTCATATCTAATTTGAGGGCTACCTATCCTTCCCTCCCCAATCTCTTTCCTTTCATAAAGTGGAGCCTCTCAAATGAGAGAATGATGTTGTCATGTATTGTTCTTCTTGGGACAAAGGCATCTTGTGATGGAGAGATGATCCCATCTAAAAGTGGTTTTAGTCGATTTGTCGTCACCTTAGATACAATCTTAAATAACACATTGCATAAAGCTATCGGTCTCAAGTCTTTCAAACTCTTCGGCGCTTCCACCTTCGGAATCAAGACCAGAGTTGTGGCATTGAGAGAGGTCGGGACGTCCCTCCTACAAAGATGATGCAAACATGCCATGGCCCAATTCCTTGATCACCATGTCGTCCAAGTGCCAGACTTGCATCATGAGGATGAGGAGGGCGATAAGAAGGCTCCCCATGAGACCAATTTGGCTACAATCTCGATTTATTTATGCAGGTTCGAGTGCGACCTCGATGGTCCTCATCTGTGGCTAAGTTTATGGTGTCGAGTCTCGTTTAGAGAGAGTCCATATTATCGTTTCTAGTCAGAAAGGATATCGGGAGATTAGGTAAGGGAAAGAGTGTATGCGTGGGAGGTGGCTGATTCAGGTCTTGTATATATGCCTAGGACAACAACGGGGATTGGTCATCAGATGCAAGGGGCGCATGTGCTTGGCCTGGGGTTCTTAGAAAGTTATGACTTAGTTGTGAAATTTGAAGAGGAAGGATGATTAAGCAAGGAGGACGACGCCACAGTAAGTCACAGATGGAAATGAGCAAATCATGTGAGAAAAAGTATTAGAATGTAATTTTTTGGTGGAGGATTATTTTTTTTGAGGTAGTTACGTGAAAAAAAAAGGTAGTTCGAGGCTTCGGGTAATTTAATTTTTATTTTTATTATTTTTTATTTTTCTGGGGTAGGGTGAGTTAGGAAATTTTATTTTTAGCATGAAAACATGACCGTTTTATTGATGGAACTAGTTATACGCCCACGATTATAAAAGTGAAAATACGAGAAAAGCGAGGGGTATGTTCCCTATAAACTAAGTTGCCCCGTTAATTGAGGTAAACAAATAGGGGTAGGTTCCTTATTCAGACTGTGAGATGCGCAGAAGATCTATTTTTCTTTTCCCGACTCGACTCAGATGTATCTGTTTTGTCTAACTGGCATGTTGATCCGTCGCATGAGATCCTTAGGCGGAGGTGAGGGGGATACTAGGTCGCCATAGATGTATCCGTAAAAAGGAGGAGACTAGGGATCGGATAGAGTCCGAACCCAAATGGACAAGGAGTGGCTCATCTAGAACACCCCATGTGTCCCTACGATCGCTAGTGAGCCCGACGAGGCTTCTGAGCAGGTCTCTCCTTATGCCCTTTGGGTCGTTCTCCATTTCTCCTACACGCTAGTGGCTTCATATTCTTATGGAGGGGTCCGAGTGTCGTCCCCCATGTCGTAGTCCCCTTCCCGAGGCTCTGTGGTAGTTCCTGCAAGCATCTCCTCATTCCTCCCCCGTCCGGGGAAAGGATCGGGTTCGGGATCCCTTTGACCTAGGTGGGCTATTGGGAAGCCCCCCTGGTGTCCACGACCGCCACTCATCCCGCCATAGGGATACCCCAGATACCTCGATACTCGCTGGAAATCAACTTGGAGACAGATATGGAGGAGAAGATCATGTCGTCGGGTGTCCCGATAATGTCTAGGAAGCAGTGGTGTAGGATCGACAGAGGCGTCCACCACATATTCCTGTTGATGAGCTGTAAAGATCGCCTCTTTATTTTTTAGTTTAATCCGCTTTTAAATAGAACTGTTTAAAAAAAAGGGCTTGGCCTGCTAGGACTTGGGACTGTGAGTTCGGCCCAAGTCTTAGGCCCAAGGGTAATCGAGCCATTGCAGGTCATCATAACCCGAGTAGGGTTTGGGGTTCAGAACAACACCCCTCTTCCGCAGCCGAAGACATCGAATCCATCGACCTCATCTCTTCTCTCTCGCACAGACCCTCACCACGCCACACCGAGCTCCTCTCCTCCTTTTTCACGCGAAACCGTCCTCTCCCGCAATCACTAGTCCCCCATCGCACGAACCGCTCGACTTCCTCGTGTTGGTCCAATCCCGTGCCGCAGTCAACAAGCTCGACCTTCGTCGTTCGGATTCCACCCTCCCCGTGCACGATTCGAAGGTTGCTGACCGAAATCACCTCCGGAGCTCGCCAGATCCGAGGCGTAGGGAGCTCGACGTCGCGCGCACGCGACCAGATCTGCGATGTGCGCCGCTTGCCGGCGTCACCAAACCCAAACCAGAGCCGCCATCTGCTCCCAAACCTCCGACCGCCGTCCATCCGCTGCTCCTTGTTGCCGGTGAGGTTCTCGACACTACCTTTGAAGCTTTTCCAGAGGTATCGCCGCCGTTGTCGGATTGGGAATCAAATCCGAGACCCTCAATCTCCTCCTTCTGCTTGATTTTCGGATCCGTGCCCTTGTACCCCTCTGTTCTTCTTCTCCTTCTCGTGATTACTGTTTGGTTCAATAACAAGTTCAAGAACATAAATTCAATCATTAATTTGGAAAATCATATTTTAATTTGGAAAACTAAAATGGATTTAATCTGTAAATTTGGATTAAATAATTGATTTTGACGGTTTGACTTTCAACTCGATAAAATCGGATTTTGGAATGGGTTTTAAATCTGAGAAATCGTTTTGGGAATTGAATGTGGCGACGCCGAGTCGAGCCCCTCGG
>JAYMTN010000303.1:0-17894 GCA_036897425.1 Erodium trifolium
TCTGCACAGGTGACTGTGATCGAGGCTGCTGCGAGCGGGTTTGATCAGATTTCATCCCCTTTGCCACCGAGGTACTCTTCCTTGTCTTTTCCGGTTCTACATTGCTCCATGAACTAGCCAATTCCTCCTCATAAGCCTGATCCTGCCTTTGTTCATAAACCTGCTCCTGCCTAGGATCATAACCTGGATCCACCCTCTTCTCATCATAACTACGTTCCAACCTCTGATCATCATAGACCCGTCCCTGTTGCTGCTCATCCTCAAATTTCTCATGCGGCTCACTCTCAATTTTCTTGTACATGGGCTGAAACAATTCTTCAAATCTAGCCAGAAGCTGCTCCGCCATCGTGTATACATCATGCCCCTTTGGATTGTACAACATGGCATTCTGGAAAGTTAGCTTCACGTCATCGGCAAAATCAAGGGGAGATGTGTATAAATGCCGGCCAAGCTTAGACTTCACTGTGCCGAGATCCATTGGATTCTTCACAATATTGTAGTAATCGTGTAGATTCAATGACACCACATCCACCGGAGTATTGAAAATCCAGGCATGTTTGTGCTTCATCAGCTTGGTCAGTGTGAGGGCACACGATTTCATCAAATTCCGATTTTCCCCAATTTCTGAATTGTGGCTCCGCTTAGTCTCTTGGCTGTAATTCGGCGGTAGAGGCCGCTTGCTGCCGGACATTTTCTTCCCTTCAACAGATTTCTTCTGCTGCGGCACATTCTGGCCAGATCTGCCGCTGAGCTTGCCGGACTCAATACGATCCCTCAATTGCCGAATCTGCTCGAGCTCGGAAACGAGACGGGTCCTGAGCTCGCCCAGCTCGTTCCTCGAACACGAGCTGACGTCGAAGCTCACGTATTGCGAGTGAATGAAATCGTCGCCGGACTTCGGGTTCACGCAGGACGCGCCGTCGGACGTTCTCACGGCCTCAGGAGATCCGTCATTGATCTCGTATGTGGAATGGGCGTAAGGTTTGAGCTTCTTCTTGCTCATAAAATTAGGGTTATGGGTTTGGGTTTTGCTCGTCTTTCCACCATTACCGCCCATCTTCTTGCTTCCCCCTCCGCCGGCCGGTACACCACCTCTGGGATGGGCCCAGCTGTGTTCGTTCCGGCCGGGCAAGGCGGCCGAACCCATGCCTAGACGCTGCCTCGACGGTCCCATGGTGAGAGGGCTAGGTGGAGTCACCCAATGCGAGTTTCAAAACAGAGCATAAAACTGAAATGCTTAGACGTGGGCACTACGCGCCACCTGAGGATGCTCACGCGCCACTGGACAGGAAACGAATTGGGATGTTGTATAGGGTTGGGGATTTTCCTTTGCCCTATTTCCTGATGGAAATGATGGAGCTAGGGGTCGGTTCTTAAAGAGGCACGAAGATCTTCCCGGGAAAGCCCGGGCAGGTTTATGACCGTCGATTGGATTTGGACCGTTGATCGAACGGTGAGATATGTCATTCGTCTTGCCTCACGGGCAGACCGACATGATCTGTCATGGACGGCTGAGATGTGGAGCATGGTCGACGTGGACTGTTATAGGCCTATAAGGCTTTCTTGTCACGTGTGGGACCTCGTACCTCTATGACGTGGGGGTCTGTCAAGGCAGCTTACACACGTGGTTAGTTCGACCAATCAGATTTCACATATTGTCATAAGCAGACACAGGTGGGGCCCTCTACTCCACACTTTAACGCAACTATTTAAATTCAAATTTGGCCTCAGAAAATTCATGATGAGCAATCAATACATTCTTATACAACATTAACTGTTTTTTTAAAAGAAACATTAACATTAATACCAACAATATAAAAGGTATCCATGGCGACAAAGAGAACTATCATTTTATATGCTACACATGTTTCGCTAACATTTTATATTTTTTCTCAGAAAGTATCTAAAAGTATATCTTCTAAAATAACATGTTTTCGAAATTACTTAAGACTGCTCTTCATCCCACTCTGGCTCCACTGGAGTTTTGGCTAAACAGAAGAACGGAGAAACATTTGTTACCTTATGATTGGTTCATGACATCCGAAGACAAAAGCTCAGGATTTAAACGAAACGACAGTAAATTATAGTGACTTGCATGCTAAGCTGAACTGGACATTTGTCTTTTAGAAATAACTCATCAAATGCAATAGTAATCGAATCTAAACACATGTTAACAGCACAGACATCTTCCCTAGATGATCCTTTGTACCGAGAAACACAAATGTCTACAGTAACAAGCTCGTCGGGAACCTAGAAGAATGCTGAGATATCTTGACAAGAGGAGATTAGTGGACAGTTTTGTGCCTATTATGGTTTCAAATTCTGCTGAGAATCAAATGATAAGAACAAAACCCATCTCCCAGTTAGGAGAGGATTGGATTTATTGAATAGAGTACAAACTAAACATAAGATCCATCAATCTGTGTTGCAGACAGAGATATATAATGCTCGCTCACTAGCTGCAAGATTATGTGCAGCAACTCCTATTGTAAATGGTTTCATCTACAAGAGTGAAAGCTCCCCAGCAGGAATGGTTCTCTTCACAAGTTTGGCCCAGGACTCATTGGTCTCCGTGATAACCTTAAGAGCATAATCCTGTTCAACACACACAAGTTGGTTCAATGATCACACAACTCAAAACATGAACCTTGATGTAAGTTGTTACCTTGTTTGCTGCCTTGTTACCCAGGCCGAATTTGTTAGCAGGCTTTCCATCAGGGATCTTGTAATCTCTAAACCAGTCCCTGATTGCAGTCAGGGTGCCCTGAAAACCATAGTGGCATTACCGGAGTAAGAGATTTTTATTCACTTTTCTGTCTAAACATTACGGACAAGATTATCATTTAGGACTCTGCTTCATCATTATAAGAGGTGAAGGACTAATTTGGATAGCAGCCTATGAGGAACTCTTTGACAAATAATCCAGCAAGGGAGCAGAAGATAAACAATATTCTCACAAAATATTCAACAAATCAAATCTACTTGTAGATTTCTTTCCTCAAAAAGTGAATTTTTTTATAACTATACATTCAATCATCAAAAGAACCATGAATTTACAAAAATGGTTGAGGCGGTAAAATTGAGCCTTGAGGCAGCGCTTCACAAGGTACATTTGACGCTTACACCTTGGACCACATCGGAAACCATGAGGTGTGTGCCTCACCGCCTCATCACTGAAGGGCACGCCTCAGTTTGGGCGTTTTTTGGGGCTTATAGGGTGTTTTCTCTGTGTTTTTAGGTTAGCAAATGTTATATAATGATTGAGCTTTGTAAAAATAAAAATGGGGTAAAAATAAAACATGTAAATATCTAAAAAAATTATCTGTTAATGAAAAACTAATCAAGGCCAAGGATAGGATTGTGTTTTGCTTCTTCTTGGACTGTAGCGTAAAAATACATAAACTGATCTTGCTGATTTATATTGTATATTGCACTTTTACCATCAAGTTTGGCTGAACTTGATCATTAGTTAATGAAAATTTACGAGGTGTATAAGATCAAGTTGTTTAGGAAAAAAAAGGTTGATTTTTTAAGTTTTATAATAAAATGTACGTATTACTATGATTTATCTGTAAAATTAGAAATCAGCTTTTAAAACCAAACAACTCTTAACCATTTTTAGCTCATGTTCAACTGTTAATTGCTAAATATGTCTTTGATATGAAATTATATGTTGTTTGAACTAGATCGTATGTCATTTTATGAATTTATTAGTTGTGTTATTGAGGCTTACGCCTCGTGACGCGGAAGGAAAACACGTCTATTTCCGTTTCCACCTTTTAAAACCTTGGAAAGAACAGACCATTCACTTAATCAATAATTATATGGGCAATTTTACATTTCAATTCTTTTTAACATGACACAACTGCATTTATGCTCTCTATGGATTTTAATGTGTTTATCTTGCAGTGTTGCGAATGGATAATGAATAGGGTTAATTGCATATAGCTATTATTGCATATTATAGGTCTTTTGCACATAACTATCCTCAATTTTAAAGCCTTATTCACAGCTAGCTAAACTTTCAAAAAAAAATTGCAGATAGCTCTTTTTTGCCAAAAATGACAAAAATACTATTGACCATAATCTTAAAAAACTACCATTGTCAATAGTTTTATCTTTTAAGGATTCTTTTCACATCTACTCGACCGTTTTCTACATTTAACCAAAATGTTTTTGGTAGTTACGATATCTTTTTTTAGATTAGGGTCAAGAGCATTTTTGCCATCTTCTGGCAAAAAAGAAGTAGCTTTCTGCAGTTTTTAGAGAGTTAAGATGGCTGGATGTAAAAGTTTAAAGTTGGAGATAGGTATTATAAAAACGTATCGTACGCAATAGCTATATGCAATTAACTCTAACTAATGTTAGATGTCGAGTGGATTTGAAGATAGTTAGCACATAAATTTGGAAATTTTCTTCTATTTGGAGAGGGGAGGTAAGGGAAATTGTAAGAACTTTGATAATAGACATACCGGGAAGTGCTTCTCAACATCATCAACATCATTCACAAGTGAAGCTTTCGGATCATCCAATGAAATGGCAATAACTTTCCAGTCAAGTTCTCCCTCATCAATCATAGCTAACACACCCAAGGGTTTGACTCTAAGAATCTCACCAATGTTTCCACGTCTCTCACCAATCTCAACCACATCCACTACAAATTGAAGAAAAGATCATGGCAATGAAATTCTAGTTGTGAACAAAAAACAGAATACATATGGGTACATGGATAAAGCTCCACATAAATGAAAATAGATACACACCTGGATCATTGTCCCCAAACGCTCCATCAACTTCAGGGTTCGCAAAAGATGGGTCTTCCCATGTTTGTGGAAGCAGTCCATAATTCCAATTAATGTTGTAGCTGAGGGACACAAAATTTAAGTGTCAAACAAAATGTCATAAATATATCAGTGCCATCAAGGGCACACAGATGATAAAGATAGAAAGCATGGGGAAATATATAAGAGATTCTAACTACAGGGGATTGTGCAAAAAACTGGGCATTGAAGACTCATCTTGAGCATTGGTTTGAGATATAATGACTACACACATCTAAGTAAGGTATCCTGCACCTATGAAGTTTGACATAACAAAACTATAGTAGATTCTCATCACTTCACAGTAAGCATGAGCATGACTCAAAATAATAGAAGAGAAGCAAGATTCAAATTCGACAAGGACCTTAGTTTCTTTTATTTTGAGAAGATAATCCATGAGTACATATCGAAAATGAAACTGATATATGACAAAGCACATGAAGTGGACTCCACTTAGTGGAGTACTAGCTATTTCTAAAGCTCTAAATAAACCAGTATATAACAAGATTGTCATGAGGTTACCATATTTCAGGTAAGAAAATCATATGGAATGCCCAAAGACAACAGAGTATCTTACGGATAGTATCGGAGTTTTCCCTTCTTGGTATCCTGCTTGATGGGAGTGAACTGCTCATCAGTAGCAACCTCCATTTTTGCACTTGACTCTTTGGGGATTTCTACGATGAAGTTGAAAGTGCCATCACCCAATTGCAGTGGGATATCATGCCAAGGAGACACCTGAAATTTATTGGGAAGGTCAAAGCATTAAAATCTGTTCACCAACTTTGCATAACCATATAAATACCTGATTGTCATTATTGTATGCATAGCAAAACGAACTCAAAAAATTTCCAGACTTCAATCAGTGTAACATTCCAAACATCAATCCCAATAGAAATGTCACTTTTTCATTCACCCTCTTAACCTAACCAGCTGCGCCATATACATTTCCAACCACCCAAATATGGAAATATCATTGTTAGATATAATCCCTCTCACATTTTCTCATCAACCCAAGTGAATGAGAATGCATCTACTATATTCAAATACCAACACCATCCCACATCAGCAAAGAAAAAGATGATACTATATCAAGCCAAGTTCTCAGAACACAAGATCAAAAGAATTTTTTATACCAAAAAAAACAAGCTAGAAACTTATACTAGGGATTAAGCTAATTAGAATGAAATGCCATCAGAATTTCACAGCTAAAAGACAATTATTCACAACATCACATCAACTTCCCAGCAACCACCGATAACCCAGATACAACCGGATGCAAAATCTCCGAATCCGAATGAACCCACATTCACATTGGGAACCAAGCAGAGCACAAATGCAGAAATAAAATAATAAAAAGTTAACCTTTTTTCCGGAATTGTCGACGAAGAAGACTCTATAGTCGAGGGTTTCGGGCTGGCCTTCCTCCTTGGTCTTGAGAATTTCGGGGTTCTGGATGGCTCTGCAAGTGAAAAACCTTTTGGACGACAGCGAGAGTCTCTTGCTGGGGAAGCAGAGACCGGGAGAAAGAGATCTCTGCTTGAGGGAAAATGAGCGTTTGGCGAGGAAGCAAGTGGTGGTGGTGGTGGCCGAAGCTATCACTCTCGCAGTGGTCGCCATGGCTGCTTCTGGTCTTTCGAAGCTCAGTGCTCTCTGATTGAGAATAGAAGAGAAAAGGGTGGGAGAGAGAGATGTAGGTAGGTATAGTTTATATGAAACTGACCGCACAAAAGAAAACAAGTGTCGAGTCCTGATTGGCAAGTCTTGCTCGGTATCTTCATATCACTATATATATATATACCGGAAATACATTCTTTTATCTTATTTATTTTAAATAATATGATTTATCTTAATATATACTGATACTGATATTTTATAGTTTTTTCGTGGATTGAATTCCCGACACAGACTATACAATTAAAATTAAAATCATTTTCATTAATTAATTAGTAATAAAGTACAAATAATGAGGTGGTTATTTCTTTATTGTAAATAGTAAGTACATATAATTTTTGTTCATATAAACATAGGCCGAGGCTGGGGTAAAAATTAGCTTAAAACGCAGCTTTTGCAAAACTGAATAGAGTCAACAGATTTTATCAACAACAAAAAAATGAATAGTCAATAGACCATTTCAGAAATGCCAAACAGTGATAAATATTTACTGACTGAGATTTTATTCAAATATTATTACCTTTAAATTATAATCCATACATACTATTTGTTATATTTCAAAATATGTACTGACCGGATTATTCTTATCCAAGTTTTCCAGTTGATGAACAAAACTAAGATGCAGAAATATATTAACAAACATGTTTGTCCAAAAAAGGCTGATCCTCAAACAGGTAATGATCTATTGATCTTTAAAAGTGTATCAGAATCTTTTACAGAAAATAACTAAAAGCTAGAGTGCATAATCTGATAAAATCATGAGAAAAATAATAATATTGGCACACGGAAACGAGCAGTGACAATTCAACGTCCGGGACCCCGCCATTTTAACATCTGTCAAAAATACCTCAGGAACACAACTCAGAGCCCTTGGTTCAGATTCCATTTGAGGTCAAATATGGTACAACTTGTTTCTTCCTTAATGACAGTAAAGTTTGATCACTGAGTCAGCACCCGCAGTGAATAGCCATGGTTGTCTTGGATGGAACTTACAGTCCAGAACTCCTGATACAATTGCCAACAGAATAAAGGATGATGTCAGTTTTAAGTGTGTTGCAGTTCTTTAAAAGTTTTTAGTCCCAATTCCCACAGCATAGTATGGAGCTTCCATTTATGTACAGATGAATTCAAGGTACTGACCTCTTCCATTGGAGCTTCCATGTCCCCGGAGAATCTCCAGTGGAACAATAAGGGGATTCTGGTTAAGATCTGAATAAACCATCCCGTGAAAGACGTATGCGGTGCAATCATCAGAGCATGATGCAAACAGAGGATATGATCGATGGAATGCCACATTAGTAATATCCTTGGGATGAATCCTGAAAATTTGCAGAGCCATGTCACAGATTACGCCTCCAAAATAAGTCATGGCAAATTAAATTTTGCAACACATAAAAGTTATGGCTTAATTTTCCACCATGCCCTCAAATCCTGAGTATAAAATATTTGTTCATCTCATGATCTTACTTCTATCTTGAATTTCCGTTTAGACATGTTAAAATAAGAGGCATACTTGAGAGTTTTGTAAGGCTTTGCAGAAAGGTCCATGTCAAACCAAGACAATTTCCCCTCTTTGCTGCCTACAATGACATTATCACCTGCAAAGGGAGCACATGTAAGATAAAAGACAACATAAACACAACTATGAAAACCAAATTAAGAATATGAAAGGAGTTTGGGAAATGCCTGCGGGGTGAATCGCAATGGAAGATATTTCACGGAGTCCACTCTCCAGCCTTTTAATGGTTTTGAGCTTCAACAGGTGAAATACTCGGACATACTTCTTGGTTGCAACAAAGATGATGGAAAGAGAGGGATGGAAAACTGATGTAACTGGAAGCCCGCGCAACTTGAATGGAACTCCTTGGCTAATCTTCTTGGAGAGCTGGTGAATGAGAATTGCTTTTGACTCACGTGATAAACAAGTTAAGAAAATTCATGAATGTGCCTGATTGAATCATAATACAAAAAGGTGACAAAGTGCACATAACTCTTTGGTCAGATACAAATATCACAGATTTGATTGTGTCTAACAATGCATGATACAAAACAAAAAAATAATACAGAGAGGATATCAGCTGGCATTGTTGTAGATAGGTAATCTCCTTTGCGATGCCATTCTACTGTAGACACAGTCTGCCGAAGCACATCAAAAGCAATCAATTAGTTTTCAGAGGAGAGCATCCCATTAATTAAATATCAACATAACAACACCAGAACAAGGGTGCGAGTAAATGAATGGGACTGACCTTAAAATGCCTTAACCTGATTCCCCCACCCAGCTTATCTTCCTGTAGCCAGCTCACTATGGATGCCATTTTGCCTACGCAGGAGGAGTCAATGATGAAAAAGTCAGAAAATAATCATTTTGAAATTACAAAAACTCAATAAAATAGCTAATTAAACATACCAGAGTCCTCGGGAGCAGTAGGCTTTTCGATGTGCAGAAGTTCTTTGACCTTTCCCTGCTGTTCTTCACTACCTAACCCGGTGTTCAAGATTAGTACATCTTGTCCCCTGTAAAATAATAGTCGCTAGTTTGAGTCCCATAAAACATATTAACCACGTTCAAAGAATTATAAATGCAGCCCACTAAGAGCAAAGCAATCAGCCTTACGCAGCTACTGCCAGGACAGGAAGCTCGGACAGAGGATTCCACGCCACGTAATGGACAGGTTCCCCAATCTCAAATACTTTTATACACCGGGTAGTTTCGACCTCCCAAATACGCAACGTTCCATCAGAAGAACCTTAAGATACATGACGGATGATCAGATTAACATACAAATAATAGAAGTACGGACTGAATATAGTATGAATTGAAGAGAAATATGCACACCGGAAGCAATCCATTGCCCGGAAGCATCAGTTGAAATTGAACGCACGGCACCCTCATGGCCTCTATATTCAAGATAACAAGCTACAGGGTACGGCTTGAGATCTTTTTTACTTGGTAACTTGGGCTTCAAAGATTCAGGATCAATATTAATCTGGAAACATAAGAAAGCAATTTGGATGAGTTTGGTACAGAGCGATAGATAAGAAGCACAAGTAAAGATATAAACCAGTACAAGACGAAAAGAATATAAACCAGAATTTTTTTTTAATTTTAGTAATACAGATGTCTTACACGTTTCTTCCGAACTCTGGGGCACAAGTATAGATCCAAACAGCGATCAAAGGACTCCTTCACAGACTTGTCATACGCTGGTATACTTCTCAAAGATGTATAACTGAATGAATTAAAAAAATTAGATGCCACATATTCAACCATCAGCCAAGAGATGGAAGTAGGTTTAACTTCAGTTACCATTTAGGTATGAATTTAGGGCGGTCTTCTTCAAACATCAGCTGGTAAGAATTGATTTCTTCTTGTGTTGGGATGTATTCTTTAGAAGGATTATATGACTCCTCATGGCCTGAGAGCTCAGGTATAATTTTATGAATTAGGATGTGCAAACAAGGTTAAAGGAGTTTAATCAAATATTGAGTAAATGAAATCGGCACCTGGCAATTTTGGTTTTGGAGGAGGAATGTAAGATAAATGTGCAGCCCTGTCTGCCGCACTTTCATCTTCCCACAAATTATAGAAGCGTGGTTTCTCTTCTGGTTTGTCAAACTTAATTAATCCCTTGCGAATAGCCCTTACAAGGGCAACGACCTAAAGATGTATACAAATATGTTAACGATCAAGTAACCGTGCTTGAATTTTCACATACAGAATATATACTCTTTAAGCAAAAGATCGCACCCATTGCCAATTTTTAAAAGAACGATAAAAAAGGATCTAAAAGGTGGATGGAGAATGTGCTAATCAGAACAATATATCCTAAAATGATTTACCTTTTTACTTTCCCACTTTGAAGGAATGAATCGTCTTTTGGGCTCAGGAGCATTTGACAGTGGATGCTTCGCACCATCCCATTTAAACCAATCAACATAAGGCTGCATTCAAGAAACTAGAGAGGTTAGCTTCAAACAGAGAATTATTTTTTTACATGCACTGGACTAATAGATACTTGTGATAAATGAGTAGAATCTACATACAGCATATTGATCAAACTCCGCATGTGGCGCCTTTCCTTTAAGTAATCTACGTATAAGTCTGGTCTCCTCTTTTGTCAGCTCCACTTCTTCATCATTATACTCATCATAGATCTTACGCCTGAAAATAATGCAAGATAACTTGAATGAGATAATATACAACAATCTGAGACCACAACTTAATACAGACCAGTTATCCATCAGAAGAGGTGTGTTGTTAATCATGTCTTATCCCCAGAACCCATATACACGAATTACAAAGCAAAGTGCATGGTGGGAAACTGGCAAATTCCTAATCCAAGCAGAGGCAGCATCTTTAGTGAATTCATGATGTGTTTGAACTAAGCAATCTAAATGCAAAATGACGTGTCTATTGGTTATTCATACACGCGATGCTAGTAAACTACAGAGCATTGCTAAGAACAAGTAAAAAAGAACCACAGTAATTGCACGTAATATGTGCCCTTGATAATAATGTACTTTTATTTCCAGCCGCAGATTAATCAAGGAAGACTCTTACAGTATTTATGGACTTAACAAGGAGAATTTGAGCAAGATAACTGAACTGATTTATAAGACTGCTGATAAAATGGGTTGTAAATACCAGTAAAAAAATGTTTCCCTTAGAAGAGCAATGCAGCTCAAGTAAATTAATAACTTACCAATTTTTTGAGTCATCAACACTAGCAAGAAAAGAATCCAGTTTATCTTGTCTTTCTTTCTTTTTTATCTTCTTGCCAGTAATGTCATATCCAATATGTTTTTCATCCTTGTACCACTCCAATGGAACATCACCAATTGTGTTTCGAGGAGCCACCTATTACCAACATAAAAATGATGAGGGTAGGATACAAATAAAAATTATATGTCATTGCTGAAAACTCCATTCAAGGTGACACCTAAAGGAAATGCAAACCTCATCTTCTGATGAATCACTTTCTTCAACTTCATCATGGGATTCCGAGTTTTCACTTTTACCTTCATCACTGTAGGAACCATCATTTTTGTCATCGGCAGAAAGTCCCTATCATAGGAAAGAAAGAAACATACTTTGTTAATGTGAAATAATAGAGAAGCTCTAAAAGCGTTTGATTCTTCAAATATTGCAATAAGCAGTGCCTCTTTCAATGGGTACAATCTATGTCTTACTGGAAGGAAGTTAAAAGTAAATGAGCCAGAAATAACAGATTTGCTCTGATACAGGACTAGATAAGCTAGTAAGGTAACCAAAGCCCTCACAGTTCTTAAAGTAAACAAAGTTCAATTTCAAAGGTATCTGTTTTTCAGATTCATGTATGGGTACATACATATTGCCTAAAAAATAAGTATCAGTTCTTCAGAAATCTTGGTTGATAACATTTTTCAAATTTTGGAACAGGAGGTTCAGCATTGTTACTAAACCAAAGTAAATAAAAATTATTAACTACCTCATCTCCAGAGGATTGACTTTTTCCATCTTCTGATTTCCTCAGTGGCTCATAGTCGTCATCCTCAAACTCTGAAAGCTCCTAGAATCACAAAAGCACAACTTCGCATAAAGAAACTCAATATATCAAAACTATTTCAACACGCAGCAATTTGGTTGCATTTAAGACACACCTCATCCCCGGAGTCCTCCCCTTCACTTCCACTTTCTCCATCTTCAGACTGAATCGACCCAAAATCGTCAGATTCATAAGACCCAGAAAGCTCCTGCAATCACACAACCACGTAAACCTCTACAATCCTAAAACTTCACAATTTCACTGAAAATTCTGGACACGAAATACCTCGGCATCGGAATTAATTTCAGAGCTCGACGGTGACGATTCTTGAGCTTGTTTAGCTCTCGCCGGCTGTCTTCTTGGTTGGGGCTTTTCAGTCTCCTCCTCCTCAACCACCACCTTCCCCTTGTTCTTCTTCTGCTGCTGCTTCTCCTCGGGATTTGACTCCACGGTAGCTTTCCTGCCTACCCTCATTTCCTATCTCTATATGTGTGTCCGTCGAGAGTTTTAGCGTGGATAGAGACTAGAAGGAAGTGATGCTATGTGTCTCGAGTTTGTGACTGAGAGAGAGGTTGAAGAAGAGAAGAGGGTGGTTAGGGTTTAGCTTCGGAGGTTTTAGGACGGAACTGGAGTTCGTTGGGCCTTGGGGCCGATTGTTAATGGGCCTGCTTTATGTAGTCCAGCTAAAGCTTCTATATTTGTAGCAAGGTTGTAAAAGTCCCCGCCTGGAGGCGCCTAGGCGGCTAAAATAGTTTCTGCCGATCCGATTTATCCTTTTAGGGCTTTTCAGGCTGTTTAGACGAAAAATGGCCGATTAATCACCGTCTGGACGATTAATTGGGTGTTTCTCCGATTGCAACCATATTGGCAAAACTCGGTGGCGATCCGGCGCAACCTCAAGTTGGCGGCACGTTTTTATGGACCGTTTAAAATAATAACTAAGGTGGGAAAGGTTGCTTACACACTTTGTCTTCCGAGTTCCTTGCGCATTCACCCAACGGTGCACGTGTCACAGCTCAAGAAACAGCTCGGTGACGGCCAAAATGTCGCCGCAACATTGCCTGAGTTGACAGTCAACATGCAGCCAAAGGTCGAGCCTTTTCGTATCTTGCAGACAAGGATGATCAAGAGACGGAACGCAGCAGTAGTGCAGAAGTTGGTGTAGTGGTCGGAGGCCTCGCCGGAAGATGCCACATGGGAGTACATCGGCCACCTGCGAGCACAGTTTCCAGGCAGGAATTTCGACACAGCAACTTGAGGACAAGCCTGCAAATAAAGGGAGGGTAATTGTCATGATCGTATTTTAGAGCAGAGTAAATAAAGGAAACCATGTAAGCTTTTGTGCCCACGTGGCAAGTTTGTTACAGCTGTTAGGCCACGTATCGAGTTTGTTACAAGTTTGTTAGCCACGTAGATGGGTTGTTAGCAAGTCTGTTTGCAGATAAGAGAGGTATAAATAAGAGAAAAGCGGGAGAGGAAGCCATTCTGGTTGTGTAATGAGTTTTGGCTAGCACTGAGAGAGAAATCAGAGATCTCTAGTGTTGAGTAAGGTTTCATCAATACAAATTCTTCCCAAATTTCCTTCATCTTCTTCATTTCACCTCAATTTCTGACCAATTTCGATCCTCTCTGTGACATGGCGACTCCATTCATGACCAACGATCCCTCTCCATGGGGACGACAGGTGTGAGATGGCAAGGGAACAAAGGCGGATCGGGAAAGCAGTTTGTAAATGGATGGGCTATAGGACCAACTCGAAAGGATTTCCTTTTAGTCGGGGAAGATCTCCCTTGAGGAAGTGTATAGTGGGTTAGTCTCTTTCTGCTATGCCATGATCGGGAAATTAATATCCAGGAAGATATATAACTGGAACTCCCTGGTTGAAGTCATCAAGGTACTCTACAAACGTCGGAAACGATCGTGAGGCCTCTTGGTGGGGGTTTTTGATTTCTTCTCCAACACGAAGAAAGAAAGAGATTGGGTCCTCAAAGGGGAACCGTGGGATTTCCACGATTCTCTAATGGCCTTGGCGGATCTGACACTAAGGATGTAGTCGGGGGATATACTTTCCTCCCACACCTCCGTCTCGGTTTGAGCTTCGAAGCTCCCTACCGAATCAAGTCTCAACATACAACAATCATAAAAACTAGTAACAATCAAGCAAAAGTAATCCCTTTTAAGTTTTTCGTTTCAGTGATGAATAAACTCAAATAAATTTTGTGGTGTTATGGGCCAGAGTTATAAGTTATGACCGTACAACTTTTTAATTATAATTGACTTATTATTAGGTTTATTATTGTTGACTTATTTATGTATATAATATATATAAGATCGGGTCGGGTTGGGGTCGGGTAAGGCCAAACCTGAACCCTACATGTACTCTATCAATGTACTCAATCAACGTACCTAGTCAACGGGTAATGCCATGTCCGATTAAAACAATACTTGGTCAATACCCTACCCGATCGGATCGGGAACGTCGGGTTTGGGTTATTTTGCCATCCCTAGGAATGGGAAAGTCCGTTCACCGTAGGCCCAATTTATGGGCAATGCGAATGGGCCAAACATTAAGAGACTTGACTTCCAAACCCTGAGGGAGAAGGCGTTGCTCGAGTCCAAGGACCGAGATCAAGGATGTCATCGGAGCCAATCAAGATACCGAAGGGTGAACAGGGTGGGTACCTAATATTAGGGTAGAACGTGATGATACGATTCCACCATCCGCCCACTCACATTCCCTACCATGAGGCGTGATATCTAACGTCACAAGGAAGAGAGGGACTTGGGAAAGGACGAGACTATAATCGAGCCAGAAATAAAGTCCCCTACGTTAATAGCACATTCTTAGGGACCTTTCTCCCCGGGACATGTGAACTATGTCTTCAAATGGAAAGCCCTTGCTCGGGAGAATGGGGTAGGACAACGCTTCCTTTCCTTATGGGAAAAAGACCAGAGTTGGTCCTGGGGGAGCCAGAGACAGTCGGGGAACCTAAAGATGAGACGGAAAAAATAGAGTCTCCGACTATACCAGGTGAGGGGTATCCTTATGAGAGGCATGAGGTTCGGTAGAAGGCTTCGAATAATTGGAGGCTACATTGAGATGGATTACGCTAGAGGAGCTGGATATCCCTTCAATAGAGTTCGATGACTTCATTTGTCACTTTGGTCATGCATTAGCATGGAAATTACTTACATCCCAGTCGTACAACCGTACGGTTCTTGTCAATATCATGGCAGAGTTTTGTAAAATGCAGGACTCGTTATTAAACCTATAAAAGAAGAGACTTCCAATTTCTTATTCTCTACTGCTGAGGAAAAGAGTAAGGTATTGGTGTTAGAGACATGGGCTTCTCAAAAGGTTCTCATGGTCCTCTTGAATATCACTCCTCAATCATATGCACTCGTTTACCATCCGATTCACCAATAAATTTGTGTGGGCAAGAGCTACGAACATACCAATCGACGAGATGAATTGTCGATTATGAGTTAGGACCGGTAACATATTGAGAGTTTGCTTGGACGTGGACATTAACACACCTGACCTTTATTGAGAATTTATATGAGGGTCAAGATTCGGCTAGATATCAAAAAACCCCTACACTGCTAGATAGTGATGAAGAGGGAGGTGGGACCAGAGGGTCACAATCGACTTGACATACGAACGCCTCCTTGATTACTACTTTTGTTGTGGTTGTATGAGGCACGTGGTCCGGGAATGCATGACTTTTCTCGAGGGTGGGCCCTAAGGAGAGGTATTTTATCCCTTTCCTCGAGACGGGATGCAACTTATAGGATAATCAAATATCTAAGTAAATACGAAGATGAGGAGACCACCAACATTCAAACTAGGAATGAGGGTTCCTTAAGTAACGCAATTCCGTTGGACTGAATTGGTACACTACTCATCCCTCCTCGAGCTTACACACCAAGCCATGAGAACTTTCTCGCCATGGAACACCAACTAGCACATGCACCGAGCCAGTCAAACCCCATGAGATAGGGGGTCTCGCATATCAGTTACCCCTCACCACGTGAGAGGACAGAACGTCAAGCATCATCACAACCTGACGGTGTTTCCAACACGCGAGGGGACACAATTAGTCACATGGACAACATATCTATTCATACTCATCACTCTGAATGGGAGAAAAAAGGGCGAAAGGGAGCCTTCTTCGAGTGTATATACATCACTAGAATCCCCGGGTCCTAAGAATTCACTAAATATATAAGGAATGGAAGGTCATCGCATGTGAGACAAGCAAACAGTATAACTCTTGCACCCTATAATACAACTTGTACTCGATATGACAAACTCATATCCATTATGGGGCACAAATCATGGACGACGTTATCAAGCGATGGGTGGAGAACACCCTCCGCCCCTCCCCATCCATACTAAGAAAACATTTGGGGGGTGGGGGGTGGGGGTAGGGAGCCCTCATATGTCGTCTCTCAAGTAATACCGAAACCACAATACTCCCGTTATGCATGCTTCTTTTCTGTCTTAAACTAACAACATAATATCTTTTAGTTCCTCTAAACAATAAAATATTCCTGACCCAAGGTTCCCATTCAATGGATTTTCATTTGTAGTAAGCTACACCCTAAACATCAGACAACCTACACAAGTACTATAAAGGACTGCATGAGCTGGCCATTCTCATCAGCCCAAGCACCTAATTTTATGGGTAAGCCAAAGTCAAATATCCACTCCGAAGAGAGTATCATCGTCCTGACAACCTTAAGTTGGGAGACGCCAAAACTCACTTTGGTACTTTTGCATTTTACCGTGCGCTTTGTATTTCGGTCTCTGTCTTAATCTGTTTCTAACTCTAACCTAGAGTCAGGTTTAATGACTATTTTTTTTGTTCCATAGAAAGAAAACTAATTTTTTTTATCTTAATCCTTATTAGTACATAATTAAATATATTAATTCGATAAAAAAATACTTTACATTATAGTTATATGATTTTAAAGTTAAAAATAACTTTAGGGTGATAAATCTGTAATGTTTAAGTACGATTTAATGGTCACTTTATAAAAAAAATGAGTTACAGAGCAACTAGGGTTTAAAGCCTTCCAACAACTATGGCGGCTCTTCTGGGGATCTAGCTCGTGGAATGCTTTAGGTGGAAGAAGACTGTGGTGGTCGTGGAGCACTGCAAGCGGGAAGAACTTTTTTTATCTACGAGCATCATTTTTTCTATGTATCTGTATCAGGATTAGCAAGTTAAGCCTCCTACCTGATCATCCAACGAATATTCCCAGAGTGATTCTCACTCCCTCGATAATATTCAAGATTAGTCAGATCCCTGGATTTTTATTGACAAGCTCCTAGTTTATGTCTTATGTTTCTGCTTATGCTCTAGTAGTTTTACATTTGCATGCAACACGTAGATAATGCACTACGAAAAACAGTTTTGTAGCCTTCAGAGAGATTTTTCGATTACAAATTACAATACATATTTCCCTTTAAAAAAGAAATGATCATTATATTTGTTTTGAAACTGAAATGATCATTATATAATTATAAACACAGTCAATAATTGAATACCCAGTCCACTTGGATAAATTAGATAGGGAAGAGTCTCACCTCTCTCTCCTTCCTTGAGATCACAGGTTCAAATCCAAGTAAGTACACTTATTTGAAAGCATGTACAGGTGATATGTTAGATTTGGTTAAAGGAGGATTTCTTTATATTTCTCTTTGATAATATATAGAAAACTACTCACCCAAAAAGAACTCAGATATTACGAAGTAACTCTCAAATTACAACTCACGAATGAGAGATGAGTGTTAGAATATATTTAATTGGGGTTATTAAATATAATTATTATCTTCCCTATTATGTGGTCAATTAGAAACCCATCA
>JAYMTN010000304.1:0-17889 GCA_036897425.1 Erodium trifolium
GGGCCTGGGTATCACAAACCCCGGCCCAGACCCGGCCCATTGTCATCCCTAGCCACAGACTCAACAAATTGCAAGTGAGAAATAATGGGAGCTTGACTATTGGGATCACCACACTGCAAACCTTCAATGCTTCCATTAATAACTCCTTGCTCCAGAATTAAATGTAAACCCTCATCAGCTAAAGCAAAGAGTATGGGCTTTGTTGATTAGAACTTGGGCACATGAACTATCCCAACTCTTGAACCACCTTAGTGATTGATCCATGTAGGAACTAGAGTTGATAGCTCATTACAATCCTCATGTGGAAGCCTAGAGAGTGCATCAGGTTTTCCTTCCTTTTTTTTGTATTCAATAGTATAGTTCAGGCCCATAAGCTTAGCCATCCACTTGTGCTAGAATGAGGTTGTAAGCTTATGTTCCAACAGGAACTTAAGAGCCTCTTGATCTGTTCGGATCACAAAGGGAGCTGCTGAAATGTATTGCCTCCATTTCTGACATTAGCACACCCTCAATACCATGATCACAAATGGCATAGTGAAATCTTGTAGCTTGAGTACAAGTGTGGATGCCTTAACAGTTTTGAGCAGCTCAAAACTAGTCTGTGCGTCCTCAGACCACTCAAAAGAGCCTCTTTTCAAAAAACTAGAAAAGGGTCTAGCCATCACACCATAGCCTCTTTTCATAGT
Organism: Erodium trifolium; assembly: GCA_036897425.1. Taxonomy (NCBI): domain Eukaryota; kingdom Viridiplantae; phylum Streptophyta; class Magnoliopsida; order Geraniales; family Geraniaceae; genus Erodium; species Erodium trifolium. The sequence goes on from JAYMTN010000304.1 coordinate 687, forward strand.
TTGTTCATTCAATTGTCTCTAGTCAATGCTTATCCTTCATATGCCATCTTTTTTTCTTTACAGCAAGTGTTGGGAAAGAGTATGGGTTGTGGCTCCTTTGGATCACCCCAGTCTCTAGTATTTCTGTAATGAGGCCTTCAATCACATTCTTCTACTCGAAACTGATAAACAGAGGAACTGACACAAGCACCAAGGGAATGGAATGATCAAGCTCCCTCCTAGGAGGTAGGGTCGAGGGAAAGGAAAACACATCTCCAAGCTCCTTCAACGCCTTTCCAAGATCAATTGGAAACTTTGGTCTAGGTTACTTGACATCCAAGGCATGCCATTGTCTTAAGTATAAACTTTGTCCCTCTCTTATCTCCATGAAGACTCCCAGAACTCCAATGACAACACAAGAGACCTCTAGCAAGGCCTCATATAATGTAATTAACTCCCCTTTATTCTTTATAGTCACAGACCTATGGACATAAGCAAAAGTGATTGGTGATACTATCCTCGGCCAAACAAGCTCCAACACCAGATCATAAAACCCCAATGGCACCACTAAGTACCAACAAAAACTGTGAAATGAAATATTATGTGATGGTGTAGCCATTAGAACAGATAAACCTCTCATCATTTCCCATCTTGATTAAGGTGGGTTGAACTGCCATAAGTTGCACCCCCAACCCCTTAGCAGTAAGCTCATCCAAGAAGGATTTTAATGTTCCAGTGTCAACTAGAATAGAGATGCCAAAAGATTGCATCATTCCTCCAATTCAGATATAAGAAAAGTTTCAGTCTAGATAGTGCACAAATTTACCCTTGACAAGCTCTTTCTCCTGAGATTCTGGCTCCTCGGATTTATTATCCCCAAAGATGGCATCCACTTCCTCCCTTGTAATATTCTGCTTGTTAGGACATACATGACCTCTAGAATATTTTACATGACAAGTATCAGGCCCTTGGTTGTTTGTGCTGGCAAACTGATTTGGCATGGGGTTGTAGGGAGGTTGGTTACCTAAGCCTTGGAGGAGCTGGTCCTCCCACTCTATTGGTGAACCGATGTCCATTTCCCGACATACCACATGTATTGAATTGAAGCTCTGATACCATTGTTAAGCTTACAAGCTTGTGTCTTTGAAAACAAACTCATCAACCAAAGCCTACCCAAGCAAAGCAAAATCAACCGACTTCTCTTTTGGCACAATAATAGTTACCAAATCCATATGCGTCGTGCACTTATATCTTTATCCCAGTTCAACTACAAGTGTGATACTCGAACCGATGTCCATTCAAAGCAAAGTATAAGCCAGAGGACGATAAAAATAAACAAAAGCAAACCCAGTACTTGTTAAAAGGTTGATCTCACATATTTTATTTATTTGGCTACCAGGATCGACTAAACGAAGCTGAACCTACTACAAAAGATATGCCAGCATCTCAAGGGCTCTGCCTAAAGAGTTGATACTTAGCTCCTCTCGCCAAATATGTGAATGTCTATGTAAAATAGTCAAGCTCAAAGGCTACAGTTGTGTACTGCAATTTCACAAAAAAGTTACAATCATGTAGTTTACCAAATTACTTAATGTATTTAATTGTAACCAATAACAAGTTTTGATAAGGTCAGTTTCAGACGTTTATATACACTTACATAAGAAAAAGGGTTAATTGTCAAAAAGCGAACTGAAGTTTTGTCCACAAACGAAAACATAACAGGCATAAACTTTTATCCATACTTTGCGGATGAAATAAAGTTTTGTACACAGACTATTTTAGAAAAATGTAACAGGTTAATTGTCAAAAACTACCCTAAAGTATTGCCCACACAACTTTAGAATGCATTATGTATTTCCCACAAATCTATTTAATCTGCAAAGAACTACCCAAACAATCCATCTGAACATCCTGCTACGTTTTTTTTTTGAAAGTCGGTGACCAAACTTCAGTGTACCCAGAAAGCATGGACAAAAGTTTATGCCACTTGTAGACAAAACTTCAGCATACTTTTTTGCAATTAACCCCTAGAAAAATTTGCATTAGCCACAAATTCTTGCAAACAATGCAGTTGGGTGCTCATTGTATGGTGGTAGTGTTTGTACTCTTTGGTATCTTTTTCACCAAGGAAAATAAAGAGTTGCTAATCATTTACAACATCTATCCACAAAATATCAACAATGGGCTGACTTTTACAGGAGATGATTGCACGTAATAATGCACGACCAGGCATCGGACTAAGAGTTATCTACAACAGCCGGTCTGGTATTCTGATAACTTTTAAACCCTAGCTAATCTCTTGCAGTACACATCAACCGGCAAACAGACTGCAGAGTTCATAATAAGATCACAAAACTGCACTCCTCGTCAGGAATTTCGGAACCTTTTTCCTACTAAGATGACGAATCTGGTCTTTCATTGCGCTTTCTGGAGGATGCTGGTGAGACTGTAAATAACACAGGACTCACATCAGCAGGAGATACATTTCGATAAACAAGAAACATTAGTATCTGCTGGTCAAAAAAGGTAGGTGTATGAAAATTATAATTCCATTACATGTTTTCCAAGCAGAATAAATGTGTAACATACTACCGGTCATTACAGCGGGAATAGTACCACCCCTTCACACTTGAAAACAAAGTGTTGAACGGACAAAAGATTTGGAATGGGGGGCTCGAGACTACTCCTAACAGTGTATCAATTGTAGTTTTAATAAAAGGAAGAAAGAGAAAAGGTCCATCCATCACTTTCATGGACAGTCTAAACAAGCAACAGCTAGGTTTCCCCAAGTAAACCAATGGGTAGGGTAGGTTTCGGACCCCCGAGTCATTGGGAATACACCACTGAAGGTAGGTTTCTTTGGAGTAGGGTTCCTAGACCATTTCTTATACTAAGACTAAGAAATAGAATGTCTGTGACCTCGGGAAGATCGCCTTTTTCTTTGTAGATCAGTCTTGTTCACTCACTACTACATATTCCATAAAATCAAGTACAACCTAAAATATAAATCCTAAAATGGGAAATATGTAGTTATAAAATTCTAAGTAATCACAACATAGTGAAGTTCATGAAATCATCAGACTGTCCCCTATACAAGTCACAATGTGAATCCTACGGAGCAGTGGACATATATCATTTACTTCAAAGCATTTAATGATAGTTCAGTGTATACTGACCATCAAACTGTATAACCAGGCATAAGAATATATTTACAAAGTATAAACAGATACAGGAAGGATAGACAGATAAAGTTATTTGATTATTAATTTTCAATGCTGTGATAAACAGATAAAGAAGGCGGAAGATACCTCTTCTAGTCTTAGATGGTCTGTTTACATTAGCAATTGATGCCGGGGGAAAAGACCTTTTGGATGGCAAAGTTTTTTTTGAAGGTAAGAGAGCTGAAGGAAGGATAGCGTTAACAGCTTCACGCTGTTGCTTCCTTTTTGAAATTAAATCTCTCTGTGTGCTAGCTTGTTTGGGAGCTCTACCACTATTCTCTGCATCTTTATCTCTTAAACTGTCTCCAGTTGGGGAAACTGAAGCTTCTGGATACATCTGGCTTTTATTACACGCAAGGGATTCCTTCTGTCCTTTTGATGCTTCAAAATCCTTCGACTCTTTACTCTTACAAATCTCTGATCTAGATTGATCTGAATTCCTCCTTGAATTTTCATAGTTAACTTTTCTCTTGCCTGTACGAGTACTCGCAAAATTATGTTTCTTATAGCCTCCCCCTTTGAGTTCACTTTCACCATCAGTTGCATGATCCTTAGAAATTGTGCGGTCATCACTTACAACTACAGATGGAAAATTCCTTTTTACTAATGACCCATGCTCATCGCTGCCAATTCTTTCATAACCTTGGACCTCATCCTCTTTTGATGAAACCCCAGTTTTGCCTCTAGCACCTTTTATGCTACTATGGCCATCAGTGCCAATGTGCTTTGTTTTCCTCTGACGGGTTTCTTTTCCGTTCCACTCATTTTTCCTAGAATGCTGGGTAGCATCTTTGACAGTAGAATCATGTCTCAACTGTCCAGACAGATTTTCAGAATCCTTTGGAGTTGGCATTTTTTCAGAAGCAGATTTAAACATGGAATAATAAGGCATTTTAGCCGATATAACCAAATTTCTCTCTTTGGCATCCTTCACAAGAGCAGACCAATTACGGTTCGTTTGCAAAGTCCTTGCATTGCCCAAAATCCACAGAGAAAGCTTGGCCCTCGTAAGAGCAACATTCATCCTTCTTATATCAGCGACAAACCCTATGCTGCTTGAGTTGATCCCTGATACAGCAGAGGGATCTGCCGCTCTAACAGTGGAAAGTATAAGTATATCAACTTCCCTGCCTTGGAAGCCATCAACGGTGTTAAATTCCATATCAGCTGCAACAGATGATCCAACTGCATTTGAAAATCGAGAACGCAAGAGAGAAAGTTGACTCTTGTACGGAGTAATGATGCCAATTCTTCCTCCAACAAACTCAGACGGGTGCCTATAAAGACCATGTATCAGAACAATGTTGAAGTACCAAGATCACATTGAATAGTACAGGAAAGAAGAGAGGATCATTTAGCTGAATTTAAAAAATTTACCAACAAGAAAAACAGATCGCATAGTACGCGAATAAAGGGTGAATAAAGTACCTTTTCTTGAAATACCTAAGTAATTCAACTGCAGCATCGGCTTCTCGCTCATTATAAAGGGATAGTGCACCAGAATTCCTACCACGAAGCTCCTTGCCATCAGTTATGTCATAAAATACATAGGGCCCCAGGCCCGCTGTCTCATGAAATGGTGCTGATTTGCTAGACATATTGACACCATTCAGCAATTTTCCATCATAGAAATGCAAAGAGGGAAACCTACATATCTCCGGATGCATCCTATACTGCATATAATAAAGAAACCCATAAAAGAGGATGGTTAAAAGTCTGAAAAGAAAATTGCCTGTTAATATACCTAAATGTGCTTCTTTTTTCTAGAAAAGCTTTATGTACTGGTAGAAGTTTCATGGGGCCGAATGAAATGAAAACATATACAGAGAATAGCAAAAACAAAGACTTTAAGAAGCAAGAATGGGTGCCATGCAATTTGAAACCATTAGAGGAAAATGAAGGTTAAGACATGGAATAGAACCTAAATTCTGGGCTGACCTCAGTACTGAAGAGCTAAATAAAGGCTCAGCAGCACTCTCAGTAAAATACATATAGCCCTGTCTAGATTGGCCATTAAACTGAAACTGCATCAGTTACATGATATGCATTATTGTCTTCTACAAACATCGATCATCTCAAAGGGATACATTACTTTTAATGTGTGGTTTAATGAGAAGAAATATTCAAGGAAAAATATGGCAGGTTGACTTCAATACTTTGTCAAACCTTACCACCACACTGAGTAAACAAGTGTTATCACTTTTTTATGTAGGTGGTAGAGTGTGAGAGCCTTGGTGTAATGGTATGGATGGCCTTCTTTTGACTTGAGACCATGGATCGAAGTAAGAAAACCGCCACCCTGCAAAAGCAGGGGCAAGGGTCCATACAGTGAGAGTCTCATGCACTACGACTGACCTTTTTTACTGGTGTTGCTCTTTTTGTAAGGAGGAAATTAGGGGCAGATCAAACGATTGGTAGAAGTCTTAAGATATGCAACCTTCAAGGAGTAGTCTTCAATGATATCACTGATAGTGTATTTTACGTTCCAATCACAGGTTACATTCATAAAAATGTTGAACCATACACTTAATTATGACATGTTAAATAGCAAATGTAAGAAGTATTAGTATTCATGTAACCTGTTTGGTAAGCATAACAACTGGATGACCAGCTCTTTGTAAACGCTCAAACATACTGCACTGATACATAAATTTGCTGGCAACATTGGAGAGAACTGTGGCAGGCAGCTGTTTTGGATCTCCAACCTTACACAAAATATGAACCTACATAAATTCCTTTACTTTTTGGTGAGATAAGGATTCCACAAAGTGAAAGTAACTAGACACTACCATGATGCATTTGGTCCCACTTGACTTCAAAAGCTGAAGAGGAATCAGAGTAGCAGGTTCCAGTGCCTGTAATAACAAGAATGCAAAATTCAGAAGAAACAGAACAGGATAAATGCTAATAGAAAGAAAACCTTAAGCAACCAAACAATCAAGAGTAAGGAAGTTTTACTTGAGCTGCTTCATCAATCACAACAGCATCAAATAGAGTATGTTCAGATGGATTGCCGAACTTGAAACTTGACATAGATTCAGAACATACACCATAGAGATCTCCACCACACCCACTTAAGGTAGTTACCACTATTTCAGCCTCCCTTAGTATAGACTTCCTCAGTTTATGTCTAAGTGCTTTGGTTTCTTCATTAGCTTTCTTCTCCTGCATTTGGGCGGTGCTGAGATCTTTATAAACTTGTCTCTTTTGTTCATATAGCTTTCTTAGTCTCATCTCTAATTCTGCATCAGACATTTCTTTCCCATCATCTTCTTTAACCATTTCATCATCAAAAGAATTTGTAAGGCCTGAATTCCCATCTCTCAAGCTGGCACGCTTGGCCTCGTAGAACCTAATACGGTCTACTAACTTTTCCAAACTAGTGCGAAGTGTCGTAGAAGATTCTAAGGCCAACTCAGGCTTAGCATGACTCAAATGCACCCTCTCTTCTTCCACACGATGATCAACGAGTGTATCAATAAAAAACGGTAAGGAGTTAGGATGAACCGTTTTGGCATTTCCAACCCTCACAAGATATGGCTTGTACATTACCCCAGTACTTCCATATAGACCTTCATACGATATCCTTGCTACCAACTCATCAACTGCAGCATTGGATTGAGCACAAAGTAACACCCTCCCTCTAGCAGAACTTTCCAACGGGTTTGAATGTTTTTCTGCATCCTCATTTAATTGTCTGGCGAAGGCTGCATCCTGCCATGCCCTTGCCAGTGCAGTAGACTGACTTATCTGCTGTCTTGAATTGGTGCAAGTATTACTTTGTTTCGAACAGTCATTGGGTGAATTTTTTGGATAAGCCCTCTGTAAAGAAGCAAGCAAACCGCTTACGATGGCCACAATAGTTCGAGTCTTCCCGGTACCTACAGAAGTTCATAAAACATGAATACAGTGCATAGTAATTATTTACAAACATGATTCTGTTAAATGCTGCACCAGGTTATATGACATACCAGGAGGACCCTGGATAAGAGACAGTTCAAATTCTTTCTTTAAACTACGTGATCCAATAGCAGTACTGATAGCTTGAAGTTGACTTTCATTGAAGGAAGACTTCAGTGTGTGCTGCAAAGACTGGGACAGCTTCCCCAGGCCTACTTCTCTTGAATCATGAGAATCATCACCAGGTCTTAATATAACTGGAAGTAGGGGGATATTCTTTATTGCTGATAATGCCTGAAATTCTCGAAGTTGAGATGTAATGCTCATAATTCGACCCGCGTGCCATTTACTACGTTCAATAAGATGCTTTCTAGCTTGATTCAAACGTGAAGAACCACTTTGAAGGTAAAACCTGATGACTAGTATACTTACTCTTCTTTTATTATCTCTTTCACGTCTCTCCACCTGCAACAAAGGTAGATCATTTTTGCATGACATAGATACTATGAGAAATATTAGTGAACAAATTAATAATAAGAGATTACATTTTTAGCCAAATACTATTTGAAGCTATATCTGTTATACATAGATGTTCTATACATCGAGAGAAGTCACTCATTAGGTTGAATTTAATTACACAAAATAAAAATGAGTAGGCTTAAAATAACAAGTACACAGAAAACCAAAAAACAGTTTGAAGGAAAACCTTCACCAACCAAAACATGGAAACCAGGACACTGGTCTATTGCGGAAGTGCGTGGAAATTTAAAATGAACAGATGAACTATAGCATATCAAGAAGGAACTAACAGAATTGCTAACTCCTCAAAATAAGTACGAATATCCAAAATATCTTACTCAATAAGTTCACTGAGAATGATAAAGAATTACCTTCCCAACCATATGGACATCATGAGATGGCTTCGAAAAAGGCTCTTTCATTAACAAAACAAGGTCATTTTCTACGAAGCATTTAGATGCCCCCAAATCACTGTCATCATGGACAAAGCGAACAAGATGGAAATCATCAACCCTTTCGACTGATAGCAAGGACAGACTACCATAATATATCTCTTCCAATGAAGACAGCTCTAAAAAAGAACTATGCAACTGTGCTTTAAACTCCTCCAAAACCAACGGACGAAAAATGTCTACATAGTCTTCAGGTGAATGGAAACACACAGGAACTTCCTTCAATGTGCTGAGAATCTGATTCTTACTTTCCCCTGCAGATTCTAATCCCACCATTTTAAAGTAATCCAATTCTAGAATGGGTCTATACCAGTCATCAAGACTCGGAAGCTTGAACCTTTTAACTCTACCCTCCAGCCTGTGCACGTTGCCAGATTTGTTGTCGAAGGGTGTTTTAAGTTGAATGACTTTCCGTTTAGGAATTGGAGCACTTAACTTTGTGACATCCAATTGTGGGCGTCTAGCAGTTTTCAGTTCAAGCTCCAATGGATCATTTTCAGGATCACATATTAGCTCTTTTAATATTGTATGACCAGACTCAGGCACCACTTTGTTGCCAGCTTGATTATTGGTTGATTTTCTCAAGTTAACTTTATTCTTAGAGGGAATAGGATCGGTTGTGCCGCATTTGGAATTTATCTCTACGCCCTTACTATCTCCACCCTTTGATTTAAGAAGAGAACCAGATAGAAAAAATGATTTGCCTTTGGATGAATCTGAGGCCGGCTTCTTCAAGGCAATAGATCGACTATGTTTAAGATCTCTTTGTTGGGAAGCCTCTGCCAAGCCTTTTGAAGTGTCAGAGACAGTAACACGTGTTTCAGTAGGGATAGGTTTTGAAACCCTATTCCCAAATATAGGAGACAACTTTGCAGTGTCAGAAACAGTAACAGGTTTTTCCGTAGAGATAGGTTTTGAAACCCTATTCCCAGATACAGGAGACAATTTGGCAGTGTCAGAGACGGTAACATGTTTTTCTGTAGAGATAGGTTCTGAAATTCTATTCCCAGATATAGGAGACAGTTTCTTGGCATCCAACATTTGCCCACTTAACTCATTAGCATATCCAGTCACCTCTTCATGAGAAACTGTTGGCTCTGTTTCCTCATCAGAAAGAACAATAATATTTGTATCCTTATTGCTTGTCTCTACAGCTGACCATGGAATTTGCATATCTCTATCCTCAGAGACATGTTGGACCCCTAAACCTGTATACTTCTTCTCGGAATTAATATCCTTTGACCTCCAATTAGTCTTTCCGATATTAAAGGAAGATTCCTTCGATAATGAAACAGAAAGCCTAGAGACATTTTCCGCCAATTCATCCACATCAATAGCATCTGAATTACGAAGGCACTAAAATTCAGGACATAGAATCATAACATATTAAACATCAATATATCTAAAATGAACAGCTCACCGCATGAAACCAGATTCTCGATGACCTTGAAAGTTGGGGCACAAGTTTCAGTCCATGACGCTTTTAGAAAATTCAGTAAACAAATTACTGTTCTTTTCCAATATACAGCTATGACTTTAAGAGGTGACTTTCCCCAATCTATCAGATCGTGAAGCCATTTCAAATCAACTAAACTTCCCACCAGAGTTCCAGAATCCCGACATAGCTTAATAAATGATGGATGAAGCCTTTCAAGCACAACAGGGAGGATCTCGAGTATCCTGACACAAGTCATCTGAAACAAAAAGTAATTAGAATGGTGAAAACACATACACGTGTGTGTTTCAACAGTTATCAAGGCACCATTCACATCAAATATGAAACGATTCTATAACCAGCTTGAAGAATATGATTCACTCATGAGAAAGCAACAAAAGCCAAGACAGCAAGACTTCTGGTCCATCCAAGAACAAACTATTATGCATGAGTAAATGATAAAAGAAATGCAGTTAGGGGTATCAATAACAGCTTAGCCATTTTCCCATCATACATGCATAACATATACAGATGCTGGCATGTCACATGCTAAACAATTATACTCCAAACAGAAAGGCGGGGATGTTACCTGGCAAAAACTGAAATCAAGAAACGCTTTTCCTTCCAACAGACACTTTCTTATGGAAGGCCATGCGATTTCTGATAATAAGCAGCTAAATTGCTCCCGTAATTTCAAGTCAACATCTGAAAATTGTGTATTGTCTCTCGCAGGAAAAGAATCAACTGTTGGCTGCCTTAAAAATCCGCCTTGAGAAGAGAACTTGGGGGTATTAATATGGTCAGATGAATTTTGCGGAGAAGCTGGAGTTGGAGAAAAACATTCTTCAAGTAATTTGCGAAGAACAAAGAACAAATGTTGTAAATTTTGAAAGTTTAATAGAACCGAATCCAGTTGAACCTGGAAAGAGCAAGAAAAGCTTTGTAAGCCAAATATAAAGACTTGACAGAATATTGAGTAATTATTTTTATGCGCTTGAAATGTAGACACTCAGTTTGAGATACAGATAGCATATGCATTGTGAGTTATGTTCTCTTGCTAACATACTCAATGAAAATATCCATATAAATGAGCATTGAAGATAAAAGTTATGCACAGCATTGAAGATAAAAGTTATGAACTTACTTTAACATGTATTGACAAAAAAAAAGAGAAAAACGCTAACCAAGCAAACAAATATTGAATGATATACTGATAGGTTGATGTCTTACCAATTTCAAAGCATGTCTGAAGCCCAAAAAAATGGCAGACAAAGAATACCCACAAGAACAGAGAAACTTCAAACCAGTAACAAGACCTCTAGTATTGGAAACTTGTTCTAAGATGCACTTGCCAATTTGTCTTACATTCTGCATCCAGCAAATCAATTAATTTCAAACTCTTGGCTAAAGGTCAGTGGGAGGAAATAGGTGAAAACAGCTCGCTACTTACATCATTAGGATCTAAAAGCAAAAGGATCACGCTTTCACCCATTCTTGGCTCCCAAGTCCACTGCTTCAGAAGTTCTCCTTGTCCCATTTTAACCACAAAATATGAAGTTAACCTGTAATAAAGTTCCAAATAAGAACTGAGATGATCTAAAGTAACTTACAGTTTACTAATGCACATACAAATAGCTCCTCATGATGCGAAGGAAACACAGAAAGACCTGTTGAATGTTTTTACAAGAGGAAGACACACTGTTGACACTTTTAATGAATTTCTTGACTCTTTCCCATCTCCTCCATCATCCGACCCGGTGGGAACTTTCCACCCAAATGAAGAGGAGATTTCTGTAGCAGAGGATGAGAGCCAATCAGTAACCGGAAGCATCATTTGTGCACTGGTTTCTGGTTCTACCATTGAAAACCGAGATCGCGCCCAGAAAACAGCCTTGGAAAAGGACAATGGGAAGGTTGGGGGATCAATGTCAACTAGAACATCAATCCATAACATGGGAATGCAGATCCACTCTCTGTACTCCTGAGCAGTAATTTTAGACAGTGTGCTGAATTCACTCCAGGAACTGGTATCCTTCTCTTCAACATCTTGAGCAAACGGAAGCCCATCAGCATCATTATCATCATTCAACTCAATAATCATGCCTCTATCTATACTTGGAAGAGTGTGGTAGTGCACCAGCGAAGTAACCAATGCAGCAGCATCAGAAACTATAATAGTTTGAATGAGATCAAATGCAGATTGTCGCAGAGAACTGTGAAGAGATGAATCCTTCAGAGAGGACACAAGAGAGGGGGACCTATCAAACAATATAGTAGACAAACGGGTCAGAAAAGTTTGGCTTGAGTTACAATGACGTAGACAAGCAAATAAGATAAAGAAGCGAGACATTAGGCATGAGAAAGACATGAGAAATATATATTCCCCATCTTGATTGTAATATATCCATTTGCAAGTAAGAGATAATATGGTAAAGAAAATAATTGAATTTCCTTATACCAATTTCCCTCTCCACCTCTATAGAAAAGTTCATCCTATAAAAAATGTCTTCTTTCAAATAAATATATGTCCTTAGTGCCTCCTCACCAATATTTCCAACAGATCTGATCTAGAAAGCAACACATTAATTGCATTGCATCACCACCATTTCTATCAACATCCCAGATTCCTTGTGTGGTGCTTAACTATCAATTCAAGGGGGAAATGGAAATTCCAATCCAAATTTTGAATAAGCCACTCAAAGTTTGAAGGGGTGGGGGCGGAAGAGAGGAAAATTTTCCACACAATACACCAAGAAAAACATACCACATATGTGCACATTCAAAAGGTGGGCAAGGTGGATTCATCCTGTAACCTCGATGTATAATAAGAAGAGCAATCTGAAAAAAAAAAATTGGTTAATACGTAATAGGAATTCAAATGGGTGAGCGGCAAAACTATCAAAGAAGAAACTGTGCACAAGTACAGAAAGAACTGTTGTCGGACAACCAAATGAAGGCATAACAACCTGGCAAGCCTTTTTTCTTATTAAAACACTGAAGTTGCTGCTTGCTGGCACTTGATGCAAGAGAAAATAAAGAGAATGCCTACGTTGCTTTTCATGTTCCCCATCTTGCAAAGCTTCAAGAGACTGGATAAGATTGAATGTAAAGATTAATACCATTGAAATAACTAACACAGAGAGCTCCAAGTAATGAGGAGGAAAGAAAAAACAAGTAATGACAAGGGACCTGGAAAGAAAAGGAACGAATAATCCAGACATGCCTGCAGAAAGGGTTGGAAAAGATCAAAAATGTCTTTATGAATTTTCTCGTTTCGAGTATGGAAACATTGACCCAAAAGTGTATTACGCATCACACTTGGAGACAGCGTAGATCTCAGCCAAAGCTTATAACCTTCAGAAAGTCCGAAGAAAAATCAATGTTATTCCTGAGTTGGAATATCAACAGCTTAAATGTAAACATAATTATGTTTTTACCAAGAATTTCAAAGAGTAGTCCCAAGCAAGAAACAGCATGAGAAAATTCAAGTGTATCGCTACTAATATGATTGAGTACAGTATCAAGAAAATTGGGATAATGCTCCAAAATCCCTTCTTCAAAAGCTGGAGGTTCTAAATAACCAAGCCTTCAAGACAGAAACAAATACCAATACATCATTAGTAGGAAACAGAGAGAAAATAAAATAGTCAACAAAACCCAAAATCATTAGCAGCTGATTCATACAATGATTTGATTCCAATCCACACAGAAACACGCTCCAATTGCACTCTAGGCCTTGAGGCCTCCAATGTGGATGGCAGAACCTCACTCTCCAGAAAACCGAAGACTTTCTTTAGTAAAGGCTGCAAAGGTTCCAAGTCTGTTGCTCTCCTATGCACCCAGAATAACATCATTGTCATTGACACACACAAAAACAGAACATTACTATCTCACATTTGTTAACTGGTGAGTCTTTCAACAAGCAATAGTAAGTGTAGCGTATACAGTTGAAGACAGTTGCACTATGGTGCATTCTAGACAAAATCAGAATTTCATCTTACTATCCCAATAACATCACAACCTACTGGATGATATTAAAAAGTAGGAAGATAAGGCCGGGTGATAGTCTTTTGACAATCACTCATGAGTGCAGTAGTGTACAGTTCAAGACAGTCACACCATGGTGAATTCTAGAAGAAGAAAAAAACCTAGAATTTCATGTTTGATAATCTCAACTAATTTTATTCAGTTTTAGCTAGAACTTTTATGTGCTAAATTAATAAGTTCCAGCCCTCTCAGCAATACCATCTAGCTTCAAATTCCAGGTATTTCTGGTTATCCCAACCTTTTGATCATTACCATTTATCCCATATACTTGTGCAAATGCTGTTTTACTCATGCACACGCGTGTTGCTGAAATCAGGACATCTCACCCTATCTTCTTCTTCAGACTCCAAAGTACCCTCGAATTAGCTTAGAAACAGTGTTCCATTATATCCTCTCCTATGATGCAGGTGGATTTTTCTACCCCATCATGTATTGCTAAAAAATTCAAATTCAGGGGAATAAATTGCAGTCTCAAACTAGTATTCTTGCAGTCTCATGAAATAGTTTTAAATCTATACATTACAATAAAAGTTTCTAGAACCCGGACAGCATACAGAAACAGGAAAAAGGAAAATAACAGTAGATATAAAACTGCAATAATTGAACCTCGATGCATTAGATAGCAATCTACATTAGATGAGTACTGAGGAAAGTACCTCAACTTTCCCATAGGTCCGGCTAAACGATGACCAACAGAACGTACTCTTCTTTTGAAAAAGAATAGTGCGTAAACACCCTGGGAAAAATAAGTTTCATTGGTACAGTAAAGAGAAAGCTAACATTCAAACAAACTCGAAAGCAACCCACAGGCACTTGCAAATACCGGAAATTGTTGATGTCCACCCAGAGCCAGTTCGTGTACATTATCAATTGCTTCAATGAATGTTTCAAACTCGTTGAACAAGGCATGGTCTTCCATCAAGATAGGAAACATCAAAACCTGCAGGGCATAACCACCAAAGGAGCTAAATGTATCCTTTCAAAGGAACTAAATGTATCCTAGAAAGACGTCATTAGAACACAAATATCATCACCATTCACATGCCACCCTCAAAATCCATGTTTGATGTTTAAATTAACATTTTGTCAATTTGGTCTCTTACTGAAACCGACAATGCCACCCCTTCTTCCCTCACTTGATCAGCCATGCACATGCATAACAATATCATGGCTAGCTAAATGGACGCCCTGCTAATATTCTCCTCCTACACTTATCTCACTTAATGGTATCTCCTCAGTTAACCAAGCATGATGCTTCCATTTCTTAGTTCTTGTATCCATGTCAATTTAGGCATACCCTTACCCCCGTATCAGCAAAATGATCCAAGTAAATTAAAAAATAATAACAAACAATAAAGGTAGTACCTCATACATGACACTGACAACTTCAGCATTATCACGTGCAGGAACATATTCTTGCCGTAAAATTTTGGCATTTATGTCTCTCAAGTGTTGAGTCACTCTCTCCTCATCGAGAGTCTTCAGCACATCAAGAAGAGGACCAATGGAGCTCACATCATACTCAGTGCTATACATCTCTTGGGCCTGATGATGCTGAGAAACGCACTGGATACACTGTCTCATTTCCCTAGAGATCCTCTTCCAAAGAATTCGGAGGGGAGAATCATGGCGCTCATCTTTGAAGTAGTTGTAGAACGTCTCCAGAAGTGGACCCATTACATCCCAGGAACCACACCAAATATGATTCTCTTCGGGTAAAGAAGTCAAGAAACTGAACGCATCTGCAAACCTGTACACAAATAAAAATCTTCACTTCATACTGAACTAAGCAAAACAGTCACTCCTGGTGTTCAGAGAGATATCAATAGCTTATACAATACATAGCATGATTAAATCAGTAATTCATATAATTGTGCCATTATGTCATTTTGGCAATATGTGAATTAAAAATTATTCTAGCAAGGCAAAATCAACCTAAATATCAGTTCAAAGTATCAAAGATGAAGCACAAAACTAATGTTTTTGTGAATTTCTTTCAATTATTCTGCCCATTTTCATTTTTGGTTAAGTCATAAAACGCAGAACAAAGTAATTTGGCATCCCATAAATAAATCGGAAATAAAAGCTATACAAGTAACCAAGAACCAAAAATAAAAATTGCATTACCATAGTTCTTTGAGCTGAGTAAGACGATGAACATTAGAGACATCAATGTGATCGTCTTCGTCTTCTTCTTCGATGCCTCTCCATCGATCCAATAGCTCTCTTTCGGTAACGATCCCCTTCTTCATTTCTAACTTCAGATGATGCGCATGGACATTGGGTTTCAAAATACGATAAGGAACTAGGGTTTTTCTGCATACATATGGTATGTCCGTATGTGTATGCAGAAACAAGCGCGAAGAAGAATGTGTGAGGGGAGTCGAAACAGTTAAATACAACCCAAAAAAAGGTTAATGGCCAAAACCTACTTTATGTTTTGTCCACGTATGCAAAATTATCTTCTAAATTATCCAATCTTGTCAGCTATCATACTCTTTGATCATTGTAAATTACTTATAAATTTTAGAATATTTGGTAAAGTTCACAGACCTAATTAAGCAATTAATTAAGGAACAAAGGTATTGAAAATAAAAGGGAAAAAATCAGATTAGAACCTTTAATTATACGTCTTTATCAGATTGGTACTCTTAACTATCTTTATCATTAAAAAGGTACTCTAACTATCAAAAAATATCACGTTAGTGTTTTCCGTCCATTTTCGAACGGAAAATAATCATGTGCGAAGCACATGACCATGACTTTTTCAAAAATGACAAAAATACCCCTGATATATTTGTTTAACCCTACCCCCAACAATCATGCCTCCATTTCTCTGTTCTCAACTCCACACCAGCCCACACAAGTCTCCACCGCCAAGCTCAACAACGCCAACAGAGGAGAGACAATCATCGGGTGAGTTCGATTTCCACCTGTCTCCACCTTCTTCCTCTCCACGCGCTCCTCCCGGAGCTCGGCTTCCAACTCAACGATCCGAGATCTAGCCGAATCGAGCTCGGACTCCATGGCAACTTCTCCCCCACTTGCCTTTTTCTCTCAAAAACCCTCTTGCTTTCGTTTCTGATGCTCACAAAATCACCACTTGCAAGGGGTGGTTGTGGCTTCGATTTTGAAATTATTTTCCATTTGGGTTTCGTGAAATGAAGTGACCAGTTCAGTTTGTTGTAACTTGTAAGGATTGGGTTAGTTGGAATGAGTACATTAATTTGTGGAGATGAAACAAAATTTTACTGTTTACAAATTGGATGATAATGAATTGATAGGACTATGTTGAGTTCTCTAGAAACAATAAAAAAAAGAGATTCAAAGTCTTGATTGTACTTTCACATAGTTAAGGAAATTCAGTAACGAAAATGAATAAAAAAATTATAATGTAAATAATAAAATAGAAAATAAAAATAACTAAAGAAAATCAAACTGATTTTTAAAAACAAATTTGATTTTTTTTTTAAATTGATTTTTTTAAAATAGAAACTGATTTTTTAAAACAAAACTATTTATAAAAAAAATACTGATTTATTAATAATAAAACTGATTTTGATAATAATAAGATTGATTTTTTAAAATAAAAATTTTGAGGATAAATCTGATTTTTTTAAAGTAAAAATTGATTTTCTAAAAATAAAATT
>JAYMTN010000305.1:0-17873 GCA_036897425.1 Erodium trifolium
CAATCTATCTTATAGACAAATGTGAAATCATGTGAAGCTAGTTTTCTGAACAAGCTTTATAAAGCAAGTAAAACAAATATAACTGGCTGCTATTCTTTGGGGAAAAGAATCATAATATTTTGTTGATGATGTCCTTTTTTGTCAACTAAATAGGTGTATCAAAGCATTATGTAGAAGTAAGGGAGCAGTAGCACCAAACAGTTTTATTTTTATTTATCAACAAATATAATTTAGGGATAATTGCAAGAACTTGTGGTGAACTATGCGCATTTTGCAAATACTATCGGTGAACTATTTTTTTTGAAAAAAAACATCCCCAACTATTTCCCGTCTGCAAATCAGTTATCTTTAACGGAAATTAGTCATGTGACAGTCACATGACTTCAATTTTTTTGGAAATACAGTTTTGCCCTTTACATTATATGTGTTTTGCAATTTGGAACCCTTATGTATACTCTTCTGCATGGTTACTTTCGACTTTTTGCAAAAATTTAACCCCGTTAGTGGATTTGCAGACGGAAAAAAATAGCACAAGTATTCTGTGATCCTTTTCTTTGATCATTGCTCCCATTTTACAACAGTGGTCTTGCTCAAGTCAAGTACATTTTTGGGCTAATTAGCATTTTGCCTTTTTATCCAGCCAGTTTATTTGAACTAATAACACTAATCTTTACTTTGTCTCAGTCTACAGATGTCATGATAGATACATTACTTATAATTGCAACTTGTATAGAAAAAGTAACACTGATCACATTTCCTTTTTCACAGATGTCTTGGTTGAAGCAGCATTCTGCGCCAACTACTGGTATTAGCTTCTCACCATCCAATGATAAGGTCGTATGTTTGTTTTCAAACACTCATTTCTCATGTGTGCTTTGTGGGTAAATTAGAAAAAGACACATGACTACCCTTATGAACAACTCCTACAAGACCGGGATTTCTGGCAAGACTTATTATTACCTTCTTATATAAACTATTATCTCATGGCAGATCATTGCAAGTGTTGGTCTGGATAAAAAGCTGTATACTTATGACTTGGGGTCCAGAAGGCCCTCATCCATTGTCTCTTACGAGTCACCTTTCTCTTCAATGGCATTCAAAGATGATGGCTTTACACTGGTTGCTGGAACCACCAATGGCCGTGTAGTGTTCTATGATGTTCGTGGAAAACCACAGCCTTTTACTGTTCTTCGTGCTTATAGTAGTTCGGAGGTGAGTCTCTTTTCCTCAATGTTTTGTCATTTATGCATAGTGCACAATTGTGAAATTTCAATCTCATCGAGTTACTAGGGAAATCTTAAAATACTACCTTGCAAAATGGTTCACACGTAATCATCTTCAAGCTTCATTACAAATTCTTTGCTAGTCAATATTTAAATAAAGGGTTG
The DNA here is from genome assembly GCA_036897425.1 of Erodium trifolium. Classification (NCBI taxonomy): domain Eukaryota; kingdom Viridiplantae; phylum Streptophyta; class Magnoliopsida; order Geraniales; family Geraniaceae; genus Erodium; species Erodium trifolium. The sequence continues at coordinate 1,389 of JAYMTN010000305.1, forward strand.
ATTACACCCAGCTACACCAAAGTTTACACGTTTTTCACTTAGCTACACCTAAGTTCCAGATTCGTTTTGCAGGATTCAAAAATATCCACATAGCTCTTTTTTGTCAGAAAATGCCCTTCACCTTAATCTCAAAAAGACTTCTTAACTACCCAAAACATTTTGATTAGGTGTAAGAAACGGTTGAGTAGATAGAAAAAGACTCCTTAAAAGATTAAACCATAAAAAAGATGAAAAATGATATTTTATAGATTACAGCCACGAGCATTTTCGTCATTTTCTGGCAGAAAAGAGCTATGTGAATTGTTTTGAAACTAAGCGTAGCTGCAAAACGAAATTGAAACTTAGGTGTAGCTAGGTGTAGTTAACCCTTTAAACAACACCATTTTCCTCATATGGTGATCTAGTTTTCTCAAACAGTTTTTTCCCTTGGCAGAAGAATGAAATAAAGAATCCTAGATAAGTCACTATGCTACAGCTGCTGAATCAATTTTACCTGGACATCCAAGACTGATTTCATAATATTTATATTAGTCTGCCAATTTTTGGAAATTAACTTTTATTTTGTTAATCTTTAATAGTTGCTGTGTCTATCAGGCCGTTACAAGTTTATGCTGGCAAAGATCAAAACCAGTTATTGTAAATGAAAGCACTTGCACAGCTGAGACTGTACTTTTAGGAGGATCCGTTGAAGATTCAATCCTAATGCCTGACCCGGAACCCTCTGTGGCATCATCAAATCTTTCACACTCCACAGCTTTACCAGGTTCTCGTAATATCGGTCGCTCTATTTCTCTAGAAGCTTCTCTTACAGGGACTTTAGCAGAGGAAACATCGCATCGGAGTAATATATGGCCTGGAAAATTGACAAGGCTCCATGCTCCTCGTTCTAGTTATAATTTCAAGGATGATATGGAAGTCTTTTCTCCTCTTGTGGATGTTAAGCCCATCACACCCTCTCTTAGTAAGCTTTGGGATGATCATGATGGAGTGAAGATAGATAATAATGATAAAAAACCTATGCCTCTGTTGTTTCCTTCTAGTAGGAGATTCCCTTTTGCTGATGAAGGTGCCATTGATCATCCGGTATTTGATTGGAAACCCGATTCAGTCAATAGACAGGTTTGACATTCCTTTTAACTTATTTCTTTGACAAGAATATTCTTTTTATTTAGGGTTGATTGCACGTAACTACCTTTATGAATTGCCCACAAAACACATGACCCCATAGTAAATTTTCCACTTGCACATGACTACCCTTATGAATTTCCACGTGTCACCGTATAAAAGAAACGAAAACAATATATATTTTTTTTGTTTTTTAAGCATTGCGGGAGTTTAAAATTTTATAATAACCCAAAACTACTCATACCATTCTTTAATGTTCCTATTTCAATATGATTATGTGGAGGATTTCGAGAACGGAATCCAATTGAAATCGGAAGAGTAAAGCGTGAGAGTGAGTGGTTTTGGGATATGTTAAACTTTACACTCACGTGACGGAAAAAACAATTTTTATGATGATTTCCTTTATTTTGCACGATGGCGGCACATATAAATTCATAAGGGTAGTCATGTGTCTCAAGTGCTTAAGGTCAATTCATAAGGGTAGTCATGTGTCTCAAGTGTTTATGGGCAATTCATAAAGGTAGTTATGTGTAATTTACCCTTTCATTTATATCAATAAAGATGAATGTATTATTGAAAATAATTTTTATTTGCATAATAATTTTAAAGCACGACTCCCATCATTTTAATTCGATGCAATTACTCTAATCAGTAATCATTATGCATACTGGAAAAGCCTTTTCTGCAGTTTAGTGAGTTCGTACCCACAAATCATGCACTTTGATTACCCGATATTATGGCGCATGCTTAATGATTAATGTTTTTTTAATCACTTTTTTGCAGGATGATACTCGATCCTCTTTCACAGCATTAGGGTCTACACCACCTCCATCATCTAAGGCTGAAGACGACTCCATAACTCCTCCTGAAGCCTGGGGTGGTGAAAAACTACCCGATAAATTTACACACTTGCGACATCCATCAACAAGATCTATGTTTTCGGGATTGCAAGATCTCTCATCATCAACAAATCAGATCAGTACAGGCTCATTGACAAGTTCTAGTCAAAGTTATAGCAATTTACGCACCAAAGATGTTTCTTCTAATCAAGAAACACCATTGGGATTTCCTGAGCATGTCCCATTTAGTTCTCTGTCTCTACACCCACATACAAAAGGCTTTCCTGTACAGGGTAACCCTGAATCTGTAGGACTAGCGTCCTTGCCCATGGCCCGGAGATTTTCCACTTATGCAGAAAGAATCAGCAGTACCTCTTCCTTTGGTGATGGAACGGCCCTTTCAGTGGGCTCACCCAAGAGTAAAAAAACAGGAGCCGAAACCAGGGAAGATCTTTTGGGTAGCTTGTTGTCCAAGTCTGATGCGGATGCTTCCAGAGAGCCGGGGATTCTTCCAGCAATAAATGTATGAATACTCGATGCTTGGATGAATTCTTGTTTCGTGTATGTATGCAAGCTTGGTAGGCATAGATAATTTTCATTGCCAATGCTTTCATCGCATGGCTTTAGAGTAGAACACATATCATGCATGGCCTCCCTTGATATGGCTAATGTTGGTTGGGATAATTGCAAAATGTACCCTGCACTTCTCATTTTTTGCAAATCATAGCCCTCTTCTTTGGTGATGGCAAAAAAGTGTCATGAACTTTGTACTTTTGTTGCATTTTATGTCAATTGACGTTTTCCCCCGCAAAAATTTAAATTTTATAAAGAAGAAGAAAAGGAAGATGAAAATTTTGGATTTTTTTACTTTTTTTTTAATTTAAAAATTTCAAAGGTGAAATTGCCATACAAAGTGCAACTCATGGCACTTTTTAGCCATTACCAATGAAGAGAGCTATGATTTGCAAAAACTGAAAAGTACGGGGGTACTTTTTTGCAACTATCCCTTGGTTCTATGTTATTATTTTAGTTGCTTATGTTAGCATAAATGACTATATAATAATAGTTATTGATTTGCATTATTGTGACAGGGACCTAGCTCACAATCTCAAAACCCGCCTCAGGCAGATTCGCAGCAAGGAACATCCTTCACACTACAGTTGTTTCAGCGTACTCTTGAAGGAACTCTCGATTCGTTTCAGAAATCCATACATGAAGATGTGAGGAATATTCATATTGAAATTCTAAGACAGTTTCATATGCAGGAGGTATGCACCTTATTCACTCTGCCTCACATATATTGCTAGGAATAATTCCCCAAAAGTACCATGAGGTATTCATTTTTTGCACCTCGTCGCCCTCTTCTTTGATAACTGCAAAAAAGCATCCTGAACTTGTCTTTTTGTTGCAATTTGTATAAAAATGGTGATTTCACCCTTACAGTTTATATTTTAAAAATAATAATTAAAAAACAAAAAATCCAAATTTTCATATTCATTAATTCTCTCTTTATACCGTACAAAGAGTAAGAAATTTAAGGGATATGAAATTTTGTCCTTTAATTATTATTTTAAAATTTAAATTCACAAGGGTAAAATCATCATTTCATACAAAATTATACAAAGTGCAATAAAAAGACAAGTCCGGGACACTTTTATTGCAATTATGAAAGAATAGGGCTACAAGTTGCAAAAAGTGAATACTTCAGGGTACTTTTTTGCAATTATCTCTATTTTGTTACTATTATTTACATTTCTGTCGCATACAGGTGGAAATGTCAAGTGTGATGAACTTGGTTTTGGAGAACCAAGTTGAGCTGATGAAAGAAGTCAAGTCTCTGCGTAAAGAAAACGAGCAGCTTCGGCGAATGCTCTGAGTGTGTTTTGCAGCATTTTTCTGGATTTTTTCTGTGGAGTTTTTTGGATATCAGTTTTGATTGATTGATTGATTAGAGATGATTTGGATGATAGTTGAAAGGTAACTGGATTTGCCTTGTTTCTCAACAATAGCGATGGGGGAGAGATTAAAGAAGCAAATGTTAGAGGACAAGAGAGAAAGAAGAGGGTGAAGAATTGTTTTTTGTGTTATGTACATAAGTCTTGTTAAGCTCTAATGAAAGGAAGCTTTTTAGAGTGTGGTTTGTGGCATCCATATTATGTTGTTTGGAGTTATGTGTGTAAATGGATTGAATCAACTCAGCTCTTGTTCCATGTTTCTGTTTCATCTCTACTTTTTAGAGAATTGCTTCAATGCTAATTAGTTTTTGTTCTTTTTGGTCTGAAAATAAAGGGATTATTGCAACAACAAAAAAAAACATACCTTGAACTGTTGGATTTTTACAAGTTGTAGTCCTCTCGTACGATAACGGTAAAAAATGTCGCGAACTTGTCTTCTTGTTGGATTTTATGTAAATTTGTTCAAGAATGATGAAATGCCGTGAACTCGTCTTCTTGTTGTATTTTGTGTAAATTTGTTCGAGAATGATGAGAGGAAGGAGATGGAAATTTTATTTTTCTTAGATTCCAAAATTGAAGGATAAAATCATCATTTTTAAGAAAATTCACGCAAAGTGCAACAAAAAATTCAAGACAGATTATTTTACTGATCATAGAAATAGAAGAAAACCACAACTTACGAGGAATTCAATACCTCAATATAATGTCTATTTCAGATTTGTACAACGCCGAACGGAAGTAGGACAGACAGAGGTAAGACAAACAGAGATAACTCGGATAGAGAAATAGGGTTAAAGATCAAAGGATTAAGGACGAAGGTTGAAGACAGATGACAAAAGTCACAGAAAAAAGCTAGGGTTGAAGACCAAAAGTGAAAACGAATCAAGAGTCTAGATCAATGACCCACCAAGAATGGTTGCGATGCTCTCGAAGGTTCTTGGGTTGACAAAACTAACATTAGATGCGTTTATTTTCAATATAAGTCAAACCCAACAAATTAATTAATCTAGACACTTGCGTAACGTCAGTCATACTTCTTCTTCATACTCTAACTCGACGTGATGCAACAAAAGCAAAACGTTGAAGATGACAATGCGATAATTGGAGGCAAAGATGTGAACGATAGTAAGTGAGTGACGGTTTCGGTCTTATTGGTTAATCGACGGTAAGTTTTATCGTTTCCAGATAATATTACACATACCTATGTTTTAGGAATAAATAGCAAATACATTGTTATTATTATTTTGTGAGACAGACATAACACAACTGTCTGGGTGGTGTAGTCGGTTATCACGCTAGTCTCACACACTAGAGGTCCCCGGTTCGAACCCGGGCTCAGACAATTTTATAATTTTAACCCTTTTCATCAAAATAAAGCCCAAGTTTAAGGCGGCCCATTCAACAAGCCCAGTTGTTAACGACCTCAACGGCTCATGTCCATGCCAGTGCGTGAGAAGCTCGTGAATGGCCATCCCTTTCTCCTCTCGAACTTCGTGTTGATCCAAACGAGACAAGCAAGTTTTAGGGCTCTGGGTTTCTAACCAATTTTCATATCCCAACAACAGTCTCGATTCGTTGAATTTTGCTCTCGGCGATGACTCTGTAATCGGCCAAGTCTCCTCCATTTCTCTCTGCTCGATCTGTATCCATGGACGAGAACTACACCAACCTCCCCTCCAGCTCCAGCCACTTGCTCGGTTCAGTTCCGGTAGCTACTCGTTCTTTAATTTCATTCATAGGATTCATTTGTGCATGCATTTTCAATTTTCTGTTCTGCGAATATGTTTTAGATTGTGTTACTGTTAACTAATCGTGTACAAAGGATTTTGAGGCGTCGGGGTTATCGAGATTAGAACCTGTTTGTTTCCTGAGAAAATGAATGCCCAAAGTTTTTTAATTCGAATTTTGTTGAATTTTAGAGAAAAGCTAGAGGTTAAGCTTATGGAAACTAGGCCGAACAATTGTTTTTGCTAAACATGAGGGCTTTGTGGATTGCTATAATTAGTGGCAGAGACAAATTTGGCCCTTGTAAGTTGATTCCTTAGGAACAATTTGGTTTTTGGAACATTTACCTTCTTTCCTTAAACACAAGCTGTTGAATATTGTTTTGTGGAAAGTTTCAGCTGGTCCTGTATTTACTGTAATTAAATTTGAGTTGTATTAAATCTTTTACATGACTGACTTCTATTTTTTCTTCTTATTATGGTATTTGTTTAAATGACTATTTAGTTATGGTATCAGTTCTTGCACTGCAATACGTTTTTGTTCGAATATCATCTTAGTTTTTATAGCTCCAGATTGCTTGATTACATTTTTTTTATGTTGTCAATACAATTTGTTCCAGTCAATACTTAATGTCGTCATGTTAACGGGTTCTGAATTGCTGTTTTGCTCAGGCTGCTGTGACTGAAGACAAGAGATTCACAATTGATGAAGAAGGTATGTGGTGTCTTCTTCAATTTATATGGCCTTTGAAGTGCAACACTATCATATGCAAACCCTCCGTCACAAAATAAGTGTCACGTTTACTTTTTAGCAAAAATTAGTCGGTAGTGCTTCCTTTTCCATTACACACCCTACCCCCACTAAGTGGACGGAATCAACTCAAACCGAGGATGTTATGTTATTAATTATTCGTGGATAACTAACTTTAAGTAATTGATAGATTTCTACCTAACAAATATTTTGCTCTTAACTTCTATGCAGTCCCTGATGCGAACATGCATATATTCCCTCCCAATGGCGGAGCAGACAGGGGGCAGGGTTATCAATCTCCTGGAGGTTCAAGTGGTATGGTTTTGGACATTGTGCATAGGATAAGTTGTATGCCTTTTCAAGTATTGATTTTCTTTTTTATTGCAAGCATAGAGCTATTAGTGGATTCATATTCCTTTTGTTCTGTTTTAGATACTATCATTTATGTGTACTATTATCTTTTTGCTCTGATCTAGGAAGTATGTCATCTTTCAATCTAATCAGTCTGCCTCTATGCGTTGATAGTGATTGACAATAGCTTTCACAAGCATTGTTGGAAGATTGTTTTGATGCCTGGTGGGGCAAAAGTTCCCCAAGTTTTCTCTGCCTTGGGATGGAACTTAGTAGTTAGTATTACAAAATTGATATTGACTATTTGAGAAACTCAAGAATTTTAATCTCAATTAGATCTATTTTATAGATCACAATATATGCATTTGCAAGAGGCTATAGTTTTGATTCGCTTCAATTTTAATATAGTCTATGTTTATCCATCCACGCAGAAGAATTTGAACGACAACCAGCAACCGGCTGGAAGGGAGTTTTTAGTATCTCATCATACACAGAATACTTCAATGTGGATACGGATATTGTCTTAAATAGGATGATGAGTTCTCTGTATCCCACATCTGGAGATTTTTTCAGCAAGATTGACGCTAACCCTGATCTGTGAGTTCTACCTATCTTACTGTTCACTTCTATTTAAATCGAGTAGGCGGTCTTGTGATATATTTGTGGAATTTGGTTCAAAAGCAATTTCAAATTTGTCGTTCTTACTTCTTAACATCTAAATTATAAGTAGTTGTTTTAGGGGTGGGTGGGGTAGTAGATCAAGGTGGTACATCCTCCAAGTACATAACGTGGAATTAAAAACGTTAAAACTCAGAAGTGTGAAGGTTACTTTGTCATCTTGAAGGACTAAAGTACGGAGACAGACAATTGAAAAACAGAAATAGCTCTTCAACTCGTGGTTATGTCAATAAGGTTTTCTGTTTCTTTTGAACCAATAATTCATTTATGTAATCAGTTCAATGGGTTTTTGTAAACAAATGTGAAATGATGGTCAGGAAACTAATGTAATTGCAAGGGAAACTGTGCATCTGGTTAGCTTGGCTCGTTAACAGTCTAATTATTAGATGGAAACCGTAACTATTAAATACATTACCCTGCATGGAAACTTAATGGAATTTACTTTTTCTGGAATCTAGGTATGGGCTCATTTGGATCTCCACTACACTGGTATTCATACTAGCTTCTCTTGGAAACTGTGCTGCCTACCTGATGGAAAAAGAAGAGAAGCTTTCTACATGGAGCTTTGATGTTGGCTATTTCAATATGGCAGCTGGTGTGATCTATGGCTATGCGATCGTAGTGCCAGTAGCTTATTATTTCTTGCTCCAATACCTGGGATCAACTCCCAGCCTTGTACGCTTTTGGTGCCTGTGGGGGTATTCTCTCTCCATTTTTGTTTTGAGCTCAGTAAGTAGTTCTTGTCTTCCCCCCTCTCTCTTTGACACACACACACACACACGCACACATATTTACCATTTTGGGCATTTAGGAAATATTGAGAGTTCAAGGATCTGTATATCAATTGTTTTAATTTTGTGTATGCCGTATATCTTTGCACAATGAGCTAAATCCTCTTTTGCCTAAGTCAAGACTTGTAGTCTTCATACAAGAGAAAGATGAGTAGCTGGTGATCCTCTCCCCTTCCCCTTGATCACTATTTTCTGCATTCAATTTTTATGCCATTTTCAACATTGAATGTAATATGTTATTGTATTGGTTTTTATTCTATATTCTACAATCACCCAACAATTTTTATTTCTCTGACTATTTTCAGTTTCTGCTCGTTATACCCGTGGAGTTCCTCAAGTGGGTTATTATACTCTTGACTGGTGCTGCCTCATCTTACTTTGTTGCGTTAAACCTCAAGTCTTACATACAAGGGAACGATCAAATGGTGCTGGTGGTGTCATCATTTTGCCTGCAAATGGCTTTGGCTATCTTCATCAAGGTCTGGTTCTTTGCATAAATGCTCATTTGATGTGTTCTCCAGTGGAGTCTTCAGTTCCAAGTTGTCTCGCTCACTCGCTATGTATGATGTTCATCTGGAAAAGACATAAACAAGAATGGGTTTTAACTGCACGACAAGTAGGCCTAGGGTTGAGTTCTGTTAAAAAGGTACAAAGAAAAGGAGGAAGAGAAAGTCAACTGTAGGTAGAGTTTTTCGACATGGTCAATTTGTGGAGTGAATAGGGTGTTCGGACTTTCTAGCACTAAAGAGCCAATTCTGGTGGCTCCCCTTTGTTCTGTTTTTCTTTTTCTCTTTGGTCTCTTGATAGTGTAATATTTTACTGCTTGAAATTGGTTGTGTAAATACTCTCATTATACATTTTCGAAAATTGATTTTTGTGCTGCTTGTCTTTTTACAACAAGCTGAATAATGGGTGATTTAAATACTCTCAGTCTCATTATACATTTGATCATGTATTAGATTGGCAAGGAATGAGTAATGGGTGATTTAATCTTTTGCTGTTGCCTAGTTTTATTTTTACCATGCAGTGAAAGCTGGGCATCAATGCAGCACAGTATACTGAAGACATGTCCAAATGTACGACCATGACTTTCGTTTTATAGTATTGATGCTATCCGTTTCTATAGGGGGTGTTTTTGTGAAGGACTTAGGCATTAAATTAAATTTGACAATTAGTTTTTGCAACAAGCTGACTTAATAGATGTCGTTTTTTGACATTAAATGCAAGGTTTAGATGCATTTTTGTATAAAAAAAAAACGATCACAACACGTTTCCTTTAAAAAAGATGTCATTCGCGTCTACGCATTGGAAAATATTAGTGTTAGTATATCACTTAGGGACGACAAACAGGATGGATATAACATCCCCGATCTCCCCGCTCCCAAGTCATCTGGTTTTGTCGGGTGTTATTATCGCGGAGCTTCTATGTTACGTCCAAAAAGAGGTTTTGTATTACTTTTCAAAAACAATTACTAACTTAAATTTCAAATTTATCAGATTCGAACTTACGATCTGATTTGAGTCCACCCTCGATATCTTATATTTTTTTGTATCCATTCTGAGAACTTGATAAACTAATATAGAAATTACAGATAGTCTTCAAAAAGAATATTCCACTAAAAACATATTTTCATGATTTTGTAACTAATATGGAAATTACAGATAATATTCAAAAGAGGATTTTGTTTTACATATGAAAAAAGAAATTGGAAAAGAAAATAAATGTTAATTACATCACATTCCCAACACATCCCTATTAGGCCATCGTGCTGTGAAGTACATCCTCAGAATCTAATCTTAAACCCTATATATATCTTTGGCCTACCGTCCCGATTAGGCTCGTGTCTCTGTCGCTGGTCTCCACCGAGTCCTCCACCAAACTCACTGAGTTCACGTTCGATACTCTACGCCATGGATCGTTCCCGAGCTTTTCTCAAGGACGTCAAGCGTATTGTCGTCAAGGTCTCCACTTTCTAGCCCTAAATTTCTCTTCTATTCGTTCTCAGTTTTTCCCCATTTTCGCCGTTTCATTCTCATCATTTCTGCATTGTGTTTTGATTGTTCGAAGGTGGGCACAGCTGTGGTGACCCGTGGTGATGGAAGATTGGCGCTTGGTAGATTGGGAGCACTGTGTGAGCAGGTAATTTTGGTGTTCTTAGCATTTCTGTGTGGTAAATTCTGTTGATTTTGCATTTCGTTTGTTTGTGAGCTTATGATTGATTAGTTTCGATAATGTAGATTAAGGAATTGAATGTGCAAGGTTATGAGGTTATTTTGGTGTCATCTGGTGCTGTTGGCCTCGGTCGCCAGAGGCTTAAGTACCGCAAATTAGTCAACAGCAGGTACTTTTTCTTTGCTATTGGCAAATTTCCTTCGAAATGGATGGAATTTCAATTTACTGCATGTTGATTGTTTATTTTTGTCACTAAGCAAAACACTAGAAGGAATATGGTACAAAGAGAGTGATTATGTGGGTTGATATCTTTTTAATTTTTTTTATTAACTATGTTTGTGAAGCCTAGCTGACGGGTTCTATGATTTCAGCAGAAAAATCTTGTTGGGAGTCTAATGTAATGTAATATATAATTTCTTGGGCAGTGCTTATACTCTGTCCTTTAACCTGTTCTACCATTCGTCTTGCTATGTTTACAGCTTTGCTGATTTGCAAAAACCACAAGTTGAACTTGATGGAAAGGCCTGTGCGGCTGTTGGACAAAACAGTCTTATGGCTCTATATGATACGTTGTTTGGTCAGGTATTTAAGTACTTACTGTCTACCTAGGGGCAACATTATTCTTTATCATCAATTAATGCTGTTTTTTATTACTGCAACTGTGACTCGTGAGTGGCATTTCCCAATTTTATATTGGAACTTCATTCCTTTGTTTGTAATGCAGCTGGATATAACATCGGCACAACTTCTAGTGACAGACAGTGATTTCCGAGACAGGGATTTCAGAAGTCAACTTACCAAGACAGTAGAATCATTGCTGGATCTGAGGGTGATTCCCATATTTAACGAAAATGATGCAGTCAGTACCAGAAAAGCTCCATATGAGGTTTGTAAATCTTCTTTGGCGATTTTCTATTGTTGGACGTATCTTTCTTCAGTATATTTAATGAACAAAGTCACATGCTGTTCTATATTGGCATCAGCTCATGCCAGTAGATAGTGTGCTAGTGAGGCCGGCTCAGTGAATATATATCAAGGTTTAAGCTTTTGAAAAGATGGGTGTGCTGAGCATTAAAAGGAACTTCTTTGATTTTATTTCTTATTAGTTTTTAGCGTGGCAAAACTGAACTCTCTGTTTGCCATATCCAGCACTTCATTCGGTCATTGAAAAAATTAATGAGACAAAAACATTAAATCATTAGTATTGATCCCATATGTATTATGTAGGGGGCTTTTGCTGAATGAGGTGAATGTATGCTCATCAGCCACACCCTAGAAGAGGGTTACTTTTTACTTCGCTTGGAATTGGTGTGTGTAAGTTTGAGGACCGGGCAGGCCCAGTTCTTTCCTTTAGTTATTGAAGTGTGGAATTTTACGGGTTTCTGGAGGTTCATAACATGTGTTCTGGGTTCTCTGTTTTACATTTTTCTCATGTCTAGTTATTTTCTCATTCAATGTGATGTGCATCATTTTTAACAATTCCAATTAACAAACACTCATTGCAGGATTCATCTGGTATATTTTGGGATAATGACAGCTTAGCAGCTCTGCTGGCTCTAGAGCTAAAAGCCGATCTTCTTGTCCTATTGAGTGATGTTGATGGTCTTTACAGTGGCCCTCCAAGTGACCCACGCTCAAAGCTAATTCAGACATATATTAAGGAGATGCACCAAGGGGAAATAACTTTTGGAGATAAATCAAGGGTGGGTAGAGGAGGTATGACTGCCAAAGTAAAAGCTGCTGTAGGTGCTGCTGATGCTGGCATCCCCGTTGTCATTACCAGGTAATCTACACAGCCTTCAAAGCTCTCTTCCTATGGATGAAAATTGGATTTTGAAGGTAAGTTTACGAATTGTTTGTGTATGGAATTAGTAGGATGGTAGTATAGTAATGCTAACTATATGCTTTCAGCCTTAACTATGAGATGCTACTTTAAGCAATCAGCCAACAATGGCTTGGTTATGTAATAATCCTCTTGTTGTTCCTTTTTTTCAGTGGGTTTGCCAGTTCAAATATAATTAAAGTCCTTCACGGGGAGGGTATCGGTACCCTCTTTCATAAAGATGCACATTTATGGGCTCCAGTTGCTGAGGTTGGTGCTCGTGACATGGCAGTCGCTGCAAGGGAAAGTTCCAGGCGTCTTCAGGTAGCTGCACTGTGTCATCATAACATATTAATTTGTTTATATTATATTACTATGATCAAATTTATTTCTTTTGTGAATCAAGGCACTATTTGCCTTTGAACTTTCCAAGTCGCAGCATGGGAACTTTAGCCTTTTTAATTACTATGGTAGTAATCTGTTTGCAGGCTTTGTCTTCAGACGAAAGGAAAAAAATATTGCTTGATATAGCTGATGCCCTAGAAGCTAACGAGAAACTGATAATTGCTGAAAATGAAGCTGATCTGGCAGTTGCAGAACAGGCGGGATATGAAAAACCATTGCTAGCTCGGCTTGCTTTGAAGCCTGGGAAGGCAAGATAATGCTGAGTTACTAAATTTGTCTCAGTTTCATTGATCATTATAATCTATTGTTTTGACTTGTAGCTTTTCATTTATATCTGGCTCAATCTTGTTGATGCCTATTTCCCTTTCCAGATCTCAAGCCTTGCTAGCTCAATCCGTAAGCTGGCGAACATGGAAGATCCAATTAGTCGGGTATTGAAGAGAACTGAGGTAAGAACATGGGGTTTAAGCACATATTTGTAGGTTTATGATATTATGAGATACCTACATACAACATAGGCATTTGAACAATTTAAGTATTAGCACTTGCTCTCTTTTTTCTTTTTCACTGAGTTTCTATTTCTTCACTGCTAGTTCTTGTCGATTTAGACTTTTATGTCAATTTGGCACTTGAAATTCTTACAAGTATGTGTGAACCAAATTAGTTTTACTTATGCGATAAAGATGTATGTATTGCATTTAGTAGCGAGAATGCCATCTTGTATAGTAAGATTGCTAATGTGTTTTGACTATATGCTATGTGATGATTAAATCACTGTGATTTTATCTTTATTTGATGTTTCTGATGATACTTATTGTTCAGCTCACTGATGGACTCCTCTTAGACAAAACATCATCTCCTTTAGGAGTTCTCTTGATTGTTTTTGAGTCTCGACCCGATGCACTAGTGCAGGTAATTTATCTATCATAAACTGTACGAGTATCTATGCGTTAAGTTGATGCTATATTGACATAATAAATGAGTATCTATGTTTGTCTCCAAGTTTCCTTAACTCTATTATCATGATAAGCTTTTTGTATAATGTGAACAGATAGCTTCACTGGCAATCCGAAGTGGGAATGGCCTTCTTCTGAAAGGAGGAAAAGAGGCTAGAAGATCAAATGAAATTCTGCACAAGGTTTAGTTTATTGAAAATTAATAAAACTTAGAAGCTAATCCTTTTATTATACTGTTTCCTAAGTTCTTCCTTGCATTTCTAGGTTATAACTGAAGCCATCCCAGATAATGTAGGTGGAAAACTTATAGGACTTGTTACTTCAAGAGAAGAGATACCGGATTTGCTTAAGGTTGGTAGAATGGTAACTGATAAATTGAATATTTTGTAGAATGGTGATTAATCCAACATTACATTTATTTGTGTAGCTTGATGATGTGATCGATCTTGTGATCCCAAGAGGCAGCAATAAACTAGTCTCTCAAATCAAGGAATCAACTAAAATACCTGTTTTGGGTCATGCTGGTAAGATATTATGCTCTTTGGATAACATTGAATCACATACCAAACTTGTTTATTTTCCTTGCAACACATTTGTTCTGTTTGTTACCTAGATGGGATCTGCCATGTTTATGTTGATAAGTCTGCAAATATTGATATGGCAAAGCAAGTTGTATTGGATGCAAAAGTAGATTATCCAGCTGCCTGCAATGCAATGGTAATTTCCTATTAACTTTTTTTTTTCTTCTATCGACTAAATCAGAGGTATCAAAGCTATTGGGCTCAATACCTTTCTTATATAAAAGAAATGGAGCACAAACGATTTTTTGATTCTTAAAGAACTTTATAAGATGTATCAAGTATGGACACAAGACCCCCGCTATGAGAAAGGCCCAACAAGGGCTGGTGAGAAAGGGCCAATAAGGGATGAATAGAGAGAGACCCAACATGGGTTGGGAGGTGGAGAAATAAGGTGTGAGGTGCCACTGTTAGGACTTGAACCCAGGTCTCAAAGACCCAGGTCCAAGTGCTTGACCAGTTGGACGAGCGAGCTTTTGTGTGCTAAATCAGCTTGATGACACTCGCAGAAGACATGTTGTAATGTATGTCCTGTTCATGTTCTTAGGAAACACTGCTTGTTCACAAGGATTTGGTGCATAATGGAGTGCTAAATCAGCTTGTGGATAACCTTCGCAGTGAAGGTACTGCTTCCTATCTAGTTATCTTTATTTTACACGTCTCTCAAGTTTGATATTTTAGCATCTTTTCCTTCTTTCTATATGTAAATCTATGTTTGGATGTGTCAAATAAGCAATACGGAACTATATTGAATGCATTATTTGGTAGGTGTTACACTATATGGTGGGCCACAAGCAAACTCCCTTCTGAAGATTCCAAAGGCCGAGTCTTTTCATCATGAGTATAGTTCATTGGCTTGCACTGTGGAAATTGTCAATGATGTACATGCAGCCATTGATCATATTCATCGACATGGAAGGTAAATTAAAAACAAAATCAGATTACTGGTAATACTGTATTTCTTAAAATAACATTAACACGTTTCATTTTATTCTCCTTTTGACAGTGCACATACAGATTGCATCGTAACAGAAGATCATCAAGTTGCAGAAGTATTTCTACAGCAAGTTGACAGGTAATAAATAATAATAATGCTCTGATCATGAAATTCATGAAACACATAATTTATGATTATTTATTCTTTCTTGTCAAACGTAGTGCCCTGTTGTTAGCTTATTTATTCCCTTAATTTGTAATTATGATGTTTCTCTTCTGTCATGCTAATTGTTCCATGAGATTATTTAGTTAAGTTGATGCTTTATGAGCCATTTGTTTAAGTGGCAATAGCAATGTGATCTAACTCATTACACTCCAGTGCTGCTGTTTTTCACAACGCAAGCACAAGATTTTGTGATGGAGCTCGATTTGGACTGGGTGCAGAGGTAAACTAATAATTGGAATTAGGATGAACATTATACCATCTTGAATGCTTTTTTCTCCTCTGATTTGATTGATTCTGCACAGGTTGGAATAAGTACGAGTAGGATCCATGCTCGGGGTCCAGTTGGAGTTGAAGGACTGTTAACTACACGATGGTGCGTAACCTTCTCATCTCCGTGTTCTAATACGCTTACAAATTCTCTTGTTATTTCTTGCACCTTAACATATTATATTTATCATACCACTTCTCAGTATCTAAACTAGGAGGAAATTATGTTAAGGCTTTTGTTGCTAGTTAAGGAGGATTAGCATTCAAGTTTAGGAATACAGTGAGATGTAAACCAGTCCCTTTATAATACAAACTAAGAACCCATATGGGTCATTATATCAAGTTTAATGGATAGTCGTATTTAAAAAAAATCATTAATGGCATGAATTGTAAATATGCTGAACTTCGAATTTATTTTTATATAATGACCCAAATGAGTTCTTTGTTTGTATTTTAAAGTTGGTTTTCTCTAGACAGTGCCCCTTCCAGTTTAGGCTTAATCATACACATATATGTTGACCATAGGCTTTTGAAGAAACGATAAATTATTTCTCGATGTATTGTACAGGATCCTGAGAGGAAGCGGACAAGTTGTTGATGGTGATAAAAATATCATTTATACCCACAAAGCTCTTACAATCGACTCATGATTTTTTCCTTTTTGGCCTATGGTTTTGCTGAAAATCCTTGGAGCTTCTCCGTCCACATATTCCCGAAGAGAGGAACAACAGAATGAAGAAAAATAAATTATGTTTGGTGTTTTAAGTTTTATGTAGCTTTTTGTACTACCTTCGGTACTGTCATTCGATTTGTTGCTCATAAAGACCGCCCGGCATGCCAACTTCAGCTCGCTCTTGCCGCCGTCCCAGTGGCATCTTTCCAGAGTACTGACTGCGCATAAGTTCTCA
>JAYMTN010000306.1:0-17863 GCA_036897425.1 Erodium trifolium
GCTGGTAAGCGACGGCCAGACGATTGTGAGCCCCAACGGAGACTTTGCCATCGGTTTCTTCATCCCCGGTAACTCCACGGCCCGATACGTCGGCGTTTGGTACAACAACGTCCCGGGCCATCAGGTTGTGTGGGTGGCGAATCGGGAGACTCCAATCGCCGGTAAAAATGGAGTCTTGCAGATTGGGGGCGACGGTAGCCTGGTGGTATTGAACGGAAATGGGACCTCGATCTGGACATCCAACACTTCAATTTCGTCCAACACCACCTCCATTGCCACTCTCGACAACAGCGGAAACATTAATCTCCGGAGCGACGCCGGAGCTCCCCGGAAGTCGTATTGGCAGAGCTTCAATAACCCGACGGACACATATCTCCCGGGGATGATGGTGGAGGTGAGTGC
This sequence comes from Erodium trifolium, assembly GCA_036897425.1. Classification (NCBI taxonomy): domain Eukaryota; kingdom Viridiplantae; phylum Streptophyta; class Magnoliopsida; order Geraniales; family Geraniaceae; genus Erodium; species Erodium trifolium. The sequence continues at coordinate 403 of JAYMTN010000306.1, forward strand.
TGCACGGGGAGAGAACCGTCTCTTCCGGTCATGGAAATCGAGCAACGACCCGTCGCCGGGAAGGTATTATTTGGGCGTAGACCCTCGCGGGTCGCCGCAGATAGTGGTCTGGGAAGGGACAAAGCGGCGGTGGCGAAGTGGGCACTGGACCGGAATTATGTTCCTGGGAGTACCAAACATGACCACGAATCTCTACTATGGGTTTAAGGTGACACCACCTGGGCCTGATGGGAGTGCCTACATTACCTTTATCCCCTATGACAATTCGACTTTGATAAGGTTCTGGATTCGTTCAGATGGGATTGAAGAGGAGCTGAGATGGGCTGGAGATTCAAAGGAGTGGAGTGTGTATCAGTCACAGCCTGCAAATGAATGTGAGTTTTACAACAGGTGTGGGAGTTTTGGGATCTGTGATATCTCTCTGTCTCCTATATGCCGCTGTATGCAAGGGTTTGAGCCTGCTAGTAAGCAGCAATGGAATAGTGGGAATTGGTCTGGTGGGTGTGTGAGGAAGACCCAATTGCAGTGCCGGGCCAATAACGGCACAGGAGGGGGGGATGGGTTTAATGGGGAGAAATGTATGAAGTTGCCTGATTTTGCTGATCATGCTGCTGATGCCTCAGATAAGGACCAGTGTGAGAAACAGTGTTCGGGGAATTGTTCCTGCAATGCATATGCTTATGTGAGTGGGATCGGGTGCTTGACATGGAGCTCTGTGGATTTGGTAGATATTCAGCATTTTGCAGGTTATGGGATGCAAGTGACACTCAACATCCGGCTTGATGATTCTGATTTAGGTGAGGTAAACCCGTTTCGTTTTTGGTTCTTGTGTATCGAGTTAGAAATGTTTGCAACTGCTATACAGAGAATTTATAGTCTTGGGATGCTTTCTGAAACATATGCATGTCATAGTGGATGCTAACTTTTGGATTGTGTGTACTTAGTACGTCTGTCATGACAATTAACTGTAATCCTTTAGGTGAACTAATCATGGTCTGATTTTTCTTAGGCTCCATTTACTTGTCTAGATGATGATGTTGAGGAGAAAAGAAGACAATGTTTCTGCTACTTGTTGCTTACTGAACTTTATGCCTTTCAAACATTGACATTTATGGCATTGTTTCCCTTCCATGCAGGTGGGAAGATTAAAATATCTAACCTTATGATCATATTAATTACTGTTGGGGGGACACTTTTCCTTGGTGCATTGATTTTCCTAATATGGAAGTTTAGAGCCAAACTGAAAGGTATTATTTTCCAAATTGGCTTAAGAAAAATATGAACTTACCCGTTGATATTGGCTTCTTACCAATGTTCTGTTTTCCTCTCTAGTTTTGCCTGTAGTTTCTACAATATCCTGGCTGAGGAACAACGAAGCACCTGGTTCGGATTTGAACAATGACAGACCAATTTCTGCAGAGAACTCAGGCCCTAATGATCTTGGCATAGAAGGGAGTGGTTCGGAGTTGCCAATGTTCAGTTTTAGTAGTATAGTAGCTGCTACAAACAACTTTTCTGAACAAAACAAGCTCGGGCAGGGAGGATTTGGTCCTGTTTACAAGGTGAGGTTTATCCAAAGCATTAGGAAGTGTAACTCTAAAATAAGTTGACACGGAAATTTACTGAAGAGGATATGTTTTATTTATTTCATCATCAGGGAAAGCTTCCTGGTGGGCAAGAAGTGGCTGTAAAGAGGCTTTCCAGGAAGTCTGGGCAGGGATTAGAGGAATTCAAAAATGAGATCATTTTGATTGCAAAATTGCAACATAGGAACCTTGTTAGATTATTGGGCTGCTGCATCGAACCAGAAGAAAAGATACTTCTTTATGAGTATATGCCAAACAAAAGCTTGGACTACTTTCTTTTTGGTATGCTCTTTCCACCACAATTGTTTTATTTTTGATCAAATTCAACACTTGAATATGAATTTTCTTTATTTATCTGTAACGAGCAACTTGTCAAGTTACTAGTAAGACAATAAGGTTCAATATTATTGTAGACCCAGCCAAGGGAGCTCTACTGGACTGGAGAGTAAGGTTCAATATTATTGAAGGAATTGCACGAGGAATCCTCTATCTTCACCGAGACTCTAGACTTAGAATAATTCATCGAGACCTGAAAGCGAGCAATGTTTTGTTGGATGAAGACAAGAACCCAAAGATTTCAGACTTTGGTATGGCCAGAATATTTGGGGGCAATCAGAATGAAGCAAACACAAACCGTGTGGTGGGAACATAGTAAGTATCACATCGTTACAAAGTTGATAAAAACACAACTCATTTCATCACCATTGGCTAATATGAAATTTGAATGCAGTGGCTATATGTCTCCCGAGTACGCAATGGAAGGTCTGTTTTCAGTGAAGTCCGATGTCTATAGTTTTGGGGTGTTACTGCTAGAGATTGTCAGTGGGCGGAGGAACACCAGTTTTCGCCTATCTGAGCACACAAACCTCATTGGATTCGTACGTATCCTTTTCTTTTTATAGTCTTGACTCACATGCGAAAGTGCATTGACCAAAATGATTTTGGAATGGTCTCAGGCATGGCATCTTTGGAACGAAGGAAAAGTGATGGATCTGGTTGATCCATCCATTTCTGATTCAAGTCCTGAAAACGAAGTGATCAGATGTGTACAGATCGGGATGTTGTGTGTGCAAGACAATGCAGCTTACAGGCCAACCATGTCAGGAGTGGTCATAATGCTGGAGAGTGACAGCGTGCACATCGACTTGCCTAGGCAACCCACCATGACCTCGATGAGGAGCTCTATAGATACAGACAATTTGTTGGAGAGTCAAGATGCGGCATCCTTAAACGAGATGACAGCTACAATGTTAGTAGGAAGATGAAACTTATTATTATTTTTCCCTTCTATATCTTGCATTCTTGATTCTTTCTCCATGTATGTGTGTTGGTGTTTTTCTTTTTTGTAACCATATGTAGTTCAATGAAACCTTAAAACTATAGGGTATTGTATGATTGTGCAGTTTATGTAAATACTAAATAGAGTTGAGTTTGTAAGAGCAGTGGGAATCTTATGGATTCAAAACTGACAAATGAAGGATTGTTTCAGGCATGGCAATTCTGGAGAGAGTAAAACATGCTGATGAAGCAATGGATGTTCCTCTTGCTCAGAAAAGGTCGTGGCTTTTGGTTTAAGAACTCTTTGGATTCGTGCTCTTGAAGCAGAATTGATGACTGAAATGTGAATATGCATGTGGAGATCGAGAGTTAGGTGGGAAAGAGTGATATATTTCTGTTGGTTGACCAACCTTTTCAACAACTGTGTGCGTATATTCTTTATACAATATGGAAATTCTGGAGTGGACAACAATAACGTTTTTTTTTTCTCCATGATTGGCTCTATCCCGAAAATCATTTTCTCAGGAAACAAACGACAATCTTTATCCACAGAACGTAGATGCTTTCGGTGTCGGTGACTGAATAAAAATAGAATACATACACCTACTGCTCCACATTGCTTCTTATTTTTTTCCACCCATTACCGGAAAAAGTTGACTCAACCCTTGACCCAACACCTTCACAGTCGTATCATATGGGTCACACTCAGCTGCGACTCCTCTCCGTGTTTTCAATATCTCTGTGGCCGGAGTTGAGATGGGGACGTGTGGAGTGAAAAACCCAATTGGCATTTTTCTGGGTTCAGTGCTCTGCCTCTTGTATCATGCTGCTCTGTTCTGCAACGCCGTCAGTAACTTCACCAGCGGCCAGCAGGTGCGCGACGGCGAGACGATTGTGAGTCCCAACGGGGTCTTCGCTCTGGGTTTCTTCAGCCCCGTTAACTCCACGGCCCGATACGTCGGTGTTTGGTACAACAACGCCCCGGGCCGTCAGGTTGTGTGGGTAGCGAACCGGGAGACTCCGATCGTCGATAAAAATGGAGTCTTGCAGATTGGGGGTGACGGTAGATTGGCGGTCTCGAACGGAGATGGGACCCCCATCTGGAAATCGAGCACTCCAATACTGTCCAAAAGCTTCACTGCGACTCTCGACGACAGCGGAAACATCAAACTCTGGGCGGCCAACGCTGGACATGTCGGGAAGTCGTATTGGCAGAGCTTCGACAACCCGACGGACACGTATCTTCCTGGCATGATGGTGAAAGTGAGTGCTGAGCTGGAAGAGAACAATCTCTTCCGGTCATGGAAATCCGAGAGCGACCCGTCGCCGGGAAGGTATTATATGGGACTGGACCGTCGCGGATCTCCGCAGATAGTGGTCTGGGATGGGCCCTACAGGCGGTGGCGAAGTGGGCACTGGAACGGAATGATGTTCATGGGAGTACCAACCATGAGCACAAACCTTTTCTATGGGTTTAGGGTGACACAACCTGAGCCTGATGGGAATGCCTACATTTCCTATACCCCTCTTGACAGCTCCTCTTTAATAAGGTTTTTGATTCGTTCAGATGGGATTGAAGAGGGTCTGGGATTGGCTCAAGGTTCAAACAAGTGGAGTGTGTTTCAGTCACAGCCCACTAATGAATGTGAGATTTACAAAAAGTGTGGGAATTTTGGGATCTGTGATATGTCTGGGTCTCCTATATGCCGGTGTATGCGAGGGTTCGTGCCAGCTGATAAGAAACAATGGGAGAGTGGAGATTGGTCTGGTGGGTGTGTGAGGGAGACCCAATTGCAGTGCCGGGTGAATAGGGGCGCAGGAGGGGGAGATTGGTTTACTGGGGAGAAATGTATGAAGTTGCCTGATTTCGCTGATCATGTTGCTCATGTCTCGGATAAACATCATTGTATGAAACATTGTTCAGGGAATTGTTCCTGCAATGCATATGCTTTTGTCTCTGGGATAGGGTGCTTGATATGGAACTCTGGCACTTTGGTGGATGCTCAGCATTTTGCAGGTTATGGGATGCAAGAAACACTCAACATCCGCCTAGGCGGTTCTGTCTTAGGTAAGGTAAATCAGCTTTGTTATTGTTTTTTGGTGTACCGAGTTTGATAAGTTTATTACTACTCCAACAGAGAGGATTTATAGTCATGGTAAGTTTTATGTGATGCTTGCTCAAAGATGAGCATAAGACATGAGCCGGGAAATTTCAGAGGTTGCAGTAGGTTTATGTAGTCCAGTCTTTAATGGTGTTAGGTGAATGATATTAACATCGTAACTTAAATTTACAATGACAAATTGACCTGATTCTGATGAGGACTCGATGTTACCGACCTGATTGGGTTTGGGTCGGATAGAGTCATAATTAATCAATACTGAGATTCGACTACAATTTGAGTAATATGCCTGATTGGGTGATGAACTACTGTACTGTTTGTGTGTATAGAGTTGGCATGTCCTGACAATATGCTGTAAACCCTTAGGTCAACGAATCATAATCTCATAGTTTTTGGCTCCATTTACTTGTCTTGATAATGACATTCAGGAGAAAACAAGACGCAGTGTTTCAGCTACATATCAAGCATTGACATTTATGAAATATGACATTGTTTCCCTTCCATGCAGGTGGAAAGATTGTAATATTATTACTTACCGTTGGAGGAGCACTTTTCATCTGTGCATTGGTATGGAGGTTCAGAGCTAAACTGAAAGGTTCAGTTTTCAAATTCGCTTAGGGAAAATATAAGATATTAGCTTCTTACAAATTTTCGGTTTTCCCCACAGTTTCAACAACTTCCTGGTTGAGGATCAATGAGCATCGTCCAAAGTTACCAATGTTCAGTTTCAGGAGTATAGTAGCTGCTACGGATAACTTCTCCGAACACAACAAGCTGGGGGAGGGTGGATTTGGTCCTGTCTACAAGGTGAGTTTTATCCAAAGAGAAACACTAAAATAAGGTAACATAACAATTTACTGAAGAAGGATATGTTTTACTTCTTTCATCATCAGGGAAAGCTTCCTGGTGGGCAAGAAGTGGCTGTGAAGAGGCTTTCCAGGAAGTCTGGTCAGGGCTTAGAGGAATTTAAAAATGAGATCAAATTGATTGCAAAATTACAACATAGGAACCTTGTTAGACTATTGGGCAGCTGCATCGAACCAGAAGAAAATATACTTGTTTATGAGTATATGCCGAACAAAAGCTTGGACTACTTTCTTTTTGGTATGTTCATTTCACCACAATTGTTTCACTTTTTTGCTTATGCCTTGCTAGATAAACTTTTCCTTAACTTCTTACCTCCATCTGTTCATTCATACTTGCTCACATTTTCTGATTTATTATTGCAGACCCAACCAAAGGAGCTCTACTAGATTGGACAGCAAGGTTCAACATTATTGAAGGAACCGCACGAGGAATCCTCTATCTTCACCGAGACTCTAGACTTAGGATAATTCATCGAGATCTGAAAGCAAGTAATGTTTTGTTGGACAAAGACAAGAACCCAAAGATTTCAGACTTTGGTATGGCCAGAATATTTGGGGAGAATCAGGATGAAGCAAACACAAAGCGGGTGGTGGGAACATAGTAAGTATCACATCATTACAAAGTTCATAAAACACAACTCATTTCATCACCATTGACTAATATGAATCATGAATGCAGTGGTTATATGTCTCCCGAGTATGCAATGGAAGGTCTGTTTTCAGTGAAGTCAGATGTCTATAGCTTTGGGGTATTATTGCTAGAGATTGTCAGTGGGCGGAGGAACACTAGTTTCCGCCTATCTGACCACGTGAACCTTATTGGATTTGTAAGTGTTTTTTCTAGTTTTGACTCACATGTGAAAGTGATAAACTAATGGTCGATCTGTAAACTGAAACTTGCAATGATTTTGGAATGATTTCAGGCATGGCATCTTTGGAAAGAAGGGAAAGTAATGGATCTGGTTGATCCATCCATTGCAGATTCATGTCCCCAAAATGAAGTGTTGAGATGTATACAGATAGGGATGCTGTGTGTTGAAGACAATGCAGCTTACAGGCCGACCATGTCAGGAGTGGTCTTAATGCTAGAGAGTGACACTGTGCACGTTGATTTGCCTAGGCAACCTACCACATATGCAGAAAATTTGTTTGAAAATCAACGTGACATATCCTTAAATGAGTTGACAGCTACCACGTTAGTAGGGAGATGATTAGTTTTTCCCCTGTCTATCCCGCATTCTTGATTCTTACTCCACGACAAGCTGTGTAAGTGTTCCTGTTATTGTATTTTTCCATTTTTCAAACTATATGATATTGTATAGTTTTTCAGTTAATGTAAATAGATTTGAGTTTGTAATAACAGTAAGAAGCTTATGAATCTAAAACTGACAAATGAAGGTGGAATATATGTTTCTTTGAGCAAACTAACAATGGTGTTGTATATAGGAACTTGACCGTATAGTTTTAGTATTTTATGTCCAACAAACTCATGCTTGGAACACAAATCCTGACTAATTCCTTGTGGAGTTGTTATGGATAGAAATTTATGTCCGTATCTAAATTTGACGAGTCAAGAACACATTTGTCCTACATGTTAGATGTCCTATGAAATAAATACATGAAACAAGGCAACCACTCTAATTTTAGCAAGAAAAAAGAAGACAAATAATGTTACATCTAGAAATAGAAATAGAAATCGAAGTTGATGTGTTGGTGTCTTGTTGAGCTGGACAGTGGAAAGACAGCTACAGCTAAGGTATATTAATGGTGACCAGGACGCTTGATGGTGTCGCGGCTATTTTTTCTTCCTATTCTCTTGTGCTAAATAGCAAGTCCTAAAGTATATAGGAATTCACATGTGCCACTAGGTGATAGTAATAATGGTTGATAGTACATTTGAGGTTGAAGTGGTTAAGCATTAAATGATGTTGCAACCATCTTTGGAGCCCATTTTGATGAGCAAGGAATTGGTTGGTTCATTGTTGCAACCAAGACCTTACATACCAAGCTCTCCCAATTAGTTATATGGTAATTCGTGCTTTCTTCAATTTTGCCAGTCCCATAGCTCCTCCTGCTGCTGGATCTTCACCTTTAAAAGCTAAGAATTTCTCTCTTCCATGTGAGTTCACCTTACGTTCTCCGTGTATATATTTGTTCTTCTTCTCTACTAATTTATTCTTCTCTAGCTTGTTAGCAAAATCAGATTAAGGTTAGGAATTTTAGAGCCACTGAAAACTTTGTTCTGTGATGCAGATCCAGAACCTTGTGTCATGAAGAAGCTACCTACCTCATTCTTGTTTTCTTGTTAGGACCATTAGGGGAAGAAATGGGCGCAAGAGAGAAAAGTGTTTGTGTTTTCTATTCTTGGATGTTCTTCCTGTTGAGCTTATCTTTGCCAAACCTTTGTGTTACTATAAATAGCATAACTCCTTCATCACCACTGTCACAAGGCCAAAGTCTAGTATCTCCCAACCAGATATATGAACTAGGCTTTTTTACACCTGCTGGTTCTGGTAACCAATATTTGGGGATATGGTACCACAAAGTTTCTCCGCAGACAGTTGTGTGGGTAGCCAACAGGGAGAAGCCACTTGCAACAGATTCCTCTGCCGGCCTAAGAATTGGCAGGGATGGAAATCTGAAGCTCATGGACGGAAACAAAACATCAATATGGTCAACAAAAGTGTCTGTTAAAATGTCTGGTTTGATTGCATTGCTTCTTGACAGTGGGAACTTAGTCATACAAGATGCAATTTCAGGGCAGAACTTCTGGGAGAGCTTTGACCATCCTTGTGATACTGTCATATCAGGCATGAAGGTAGGATTGAATAGTGTAACTGGAGAGAAACAATTCATAACTAGTTGGAAAAGTGAGACCGATCCATCGCCTGGAAGCTTTGTCCTTGGGATTACAGCAGATACACCTTCTGAATGCTTCATTTGGAAAGGGGGAGCTCCTTACTGGAGAGGTGGGCAATGGGATAAATCAACCTTTATTGGAGGACCAACTCTGAGTCAATCCTATCTAAATGGGTTTGACCTCCAACAAGATGTTCAGCGCGGAACAGCTTACTTGCATGTTGATATTTACAACAAATCCTCTTTGGGACATTTAGTCCTTACGCCAACTGGATCTATAAGGTTGGTGGTTTTGGACAAAGGCAAAAACCAATGGACAGTCTCGATGGAAACTTCAATGAGCAAATGTGATATGTATGGAGTGTGTGGCCCTTTTGGAGTTTGTAGAGATAATTCATCTCCCATTTGTAAGTGTTTGAAAGGGTTTGTGCCAAAGTCAGAAGAGGAATGGGGAAGAGGGAACTGGGCCAGAGGGTGTGTGAGGCGTACCCCATTGCATTGCGAGGAAAGCTCAACCAAGAAGAGAGATGTGTTTCAGAAGATGACTGATACCAAACTGCCTGATTTTTCTCAATATGTGCCTGTTCCAGATGAACAAGCTTGCCAGAGTAGTTGCCTTCAAAACTGTTCCTGCCAAGCTTATACATATGTGACTGCTATAGGCTGTATGCTGTGGACCAGAGACCTCATGGATATGCAGCAGTTTTCTTTCCCCGGGAAAGATCTTTTTCTTCGCCTTTCACACTCAGAAATAGGTGAATCTAGTCTTGCTATTGAATCTGAATCATCACTGTTACTACTCTTTCTTGTTCTCACCATTTCTTTCTTATTTTTAAAAAACTCAGATGAAGAGAAGCAACATAAAGCACTCAGTATCAGCCTCGCAACTGTTGCCGCTCTAGTTCTGATATTGGGTAGTTTAGCGTGTGGTTTGCGCAGGCTAAGATTTATAAATCAAAGGGGTAAGAGACCAATGGACACAATAAACTGCTCACACAAGCGCACAAAAATTCATTGAACTCCCTTGCATAATTTTATATCTTTCTATATTCCCTTCATCTTCTTGCTAAGAAACATATCGAGCTCCTTGAGATAGCTTCTGTATTCATTCATATTTAGAAATTTGATAACTATGCAAGCGTGAAGTCTGATCGAGTTGATTTTGCGAATCAGGAAACATGACAGGAGCCAGAAGACACTCATTTTTTAGTGGTAAGATTTTCTCTTCAAGAGGAAGTCGTCACGAGGACTGGAGAAGCCATTTCAGTCAGCAAGATCAGTCTGAGCTCCCAATGTTCGACTTTTGTAGCATATTGCTTGCTACCAATGAATTTAACGTTGGTAACAAACTTGGACAGGGAGGATTTGGCCCGGTATACAAGGTGATCCATTTCTTTCCTTTTAAGAAGCTGTAGAGACCAAAGTTGGAGTATATCTATTGACTATGTGGACTTTGATCAGGGTGAGCTAAAAGATGGGACATATGTAGCGGTGAAAAGATTATCTAGTAGCTCAGGGCAAGGCATAGAAGAGTTCAAGAATGAAATCATACTGATATCGAAACTCCAACACAGAAACCTCGTCAGACTCTTGGGTTGCTGCATTGAAGGAGAAGAGAAGTTACTAATATATGAGTACATGCCTAACAAAAGCTTGGATATGTTTCTATTCGGTTGGTAACACTGAACCCATTCAGCTCTTTATTGATGTTTTGACGAACTGCTCCTTGAACCCATGAAATCTATTTTAAATCCTCTTGTCTTTTTAGGACATAATGTATTGGGACAAGAAACTGAGGTATACATATATATGTGTTTTTCTTAGATCCTTCAAAAAGACAGCAGCTTGATTGGGGTAGGCGCTTCGACATTATTGAGGGTGTAGCAAGAGGGCTGCTATATCTGCATCGCGATTCTTGTCTCAAAGTGATTCATAGGGATTTGAAGGTGAGCAATATTCTCTTGGATGAGAAGATGAACCCCAAGATATCAGATTTTGGGCTGGCTCGGATTTTTGAAGGGACACAAGATCTGGCAAACACTCACAGGGTTGTGGGAACACTGTAAGCATTCATATCCTTGCTTCCCAAGTATGCTGATTAGTAAATGTTTGTAATTAAGACTGAAGTATAGGCCTTTTTGGTTTCAAATGCAGAGGCTACATGTCTCCAGAGTATGCTATTGGAGGGATATTCTCTGACAAATCTGATGTCTTTAGCTTTGGGGTACTGCTGTTAGAGATAGTTAGTGGCAAGAAAAACACTGGCTTCCTTCATCATGGACAACAAATCAATCTTATAGCATATGTAAAACTCAATTCACATCTTCATATCTACGCATTCTTTGACGTGATCTTGTTACTGACAAATGCGAGGTTGTTTCAGGCATGGGAACTGTGGACCGAAAAGAGAGAGCTAGACTTGGTAGATGAATCTTTGTCCGAGTCATTTTGCCCTTCACAAGCGACGAGATGCATACGAGTAGGACTTCTTTGTGTTCAAGACCAACCTGCTGATAGGCCAAGTATGTCAGCTGTACTTCCCATGTTATGCTGTGAAATAGAATGTCCCAAGCCCAAAGAACCTACTCTCACATTCAAAAAAAGCTCCAACTCTTGGGATTATTATGATCATCTCTTGGAGACCAGCAACTTGCACACCATTAACAATGTCACTGTAACAACGGTTCAAGGGAGGTAAGTGGATCAACTCTGCAGAAATGTAGTTGCTCCATATTCTAGTCCGCTTTTTTGTCTGCAAATTTATTTAGCAGTGTTGTAGAAAAGTCACAACCTGCAAGCATTGGAACGAAAAAGAGTTCAACACTAGGAAGTCTTCATGAGTTGAACTGCAACATGCTCTTATGACTTGGTCAGGTTTCAACATAAGATTCTGATTATATCTTCGTTATTGTTCAATGTTTTTGCGATATTGTGGATGGCTAAGGATTAAAATACACAATGACAATGTTAGCTTTGTTTCCGGCACATTTGGATACATCGCAATGCAGTGGTTTTTCCGAACGCAGTGGCTGATGTGGACTCTGTGTTTTGTAAACTGCAATCGCATTCTTTTAGTATTTGCAGAATGGCAGGGGATCTATAGGAGAATGTTAGCTTCCAAGTTTGATTAACTTCTCCTTTTTGCTGCTTTCTCCCTTCTCGTAGGATTTGATGTTTTCTCTTGCAGGAATTGATAGTCCTTATGTTTACTGTCTTTGAAGGTTATTGGGGTCGTTCCCCTAGCTTTGTAATTTTTTTTATTTCAAAGCTCATCAATAAAACATCATTTATCAAAAAAAAAAAAAAATACACAATGACAATACTGTCATGTCTTTCATGTTTTATCGTCAACTTTTTTTTTGTTACTTAACACTAATGTTTTAGATTGTTGAGATCATGAATTCAAATTCAAACCAAAGAAAATACGTTTATGATTTTATACACTAAACAATCCAAAACGTTTGAATCATGGCAAGTATATATGTTATCTTTGTTCAACAAAATCAACAACCCTGTATAGTCTTTGAGCACTACTATGTTAATAATATAGAATGAAGAATCTAAGGACCAGAATGATTAAACGCTTGTATTAACAATTGCAGATAGTAATCAAAGAAGAGAAAACAAGTATTTAGTAAATATGATTTTCAACAAAGCTTATGTCACAGAGCATACAAAGAAAGACCGTATTGGGGGTACAAAATAAGGACTTTGGTTGGAAAATGCTTACCGGCCTTTGAATGTGGATGATGAAGGTCAGTCAACATACATGTAGACAAAATCGAAAGCCCAATCTCCACGACTAAACTATACGTAAAGTTAATTACACAATGCATGTAGACAAAATATATATCCTAATCACCCGGATTAAGCAGAAATCTTTCGTTTTATGGTGATTATGAATTAAACATACAGAGGAAGAGACAATCAACAATGAAGCAAAGACCAAGATGAGCATGAAAGGCAAGAGTCAAAAGGCTCTGTCTTTCTCTTTCATATCACATCAAGATTCAAAGTGGCTCCAAATGTGTGAACACCATTTCAATGGCAAAGCCAAATCTGCAATTTGCTATCCATATATGCTGAGGTGAAAACTGAACCAACGAAACTGGAAGCCGCGAAAATGCCCAATTTATACACAAACCTTTGCCTCCTCTTCTTCCTGCTGCTTGGCTTCTTCCCCTCCATCTCCGTCTCATCGGACACCATAGCCTCCGATGAGCTGCTCTCCGGCAACCAGACCATTGTCTCCACCAACCAAATGTTCGAATTAGGTTTCTTCTCGCCGGGAAGCTCCGGGAAATGGTACCTCGGGATATGGTACAAGAACATCCCGGACAGAACAGTTGTCTGGGTGGCCAACAGAGACGACCCTCTCCGGGATTCAGCCGGAGCAGCCTTCAAGTTCGTCGGCGCCGGGAACAGCAATATCGTCGTCCTCGACGAACTGGGTAACTCAATCTGGTCCACCAACCAAAATATATCAGCTAAAAATCCGATCTTGCAGCTCATGGGCACTGGAAATCTGGTTCTGCGAGAAGAAAGCAACCAAGACCCACGAAACTACCTGTGGCAGAGCTTTGACCATCCGACGGACACTCTGTTACCGGACATGAAGTTGGGCTGGGACTTGACCAGAGGCCTGGACCGGTACCTGACGTCCTGGAAGACCCCCGACGACCCGGGCACCGGAGATTTCAAATTCAAGCTCGACTTCCACGGCTCCCCTGAAATGTTCCTGTACCAGAAACAGGTCCCACTGTACCGGAGCGGTCCCTGGGACGGAGTCGGGTTCAGCGGCGTCCCGGAAATGAAATCCACCGACGACATCACCTTCAATTTCGTCACCAACAAAAGCGACGCTGTGTACTACTCGTTTTCAATAAAAAACAAGTCGCTGAAATCGAGACTGATCCTGAACGCGTCCGGTTCGCTCCAGAGGTTCACGTTCATCGAGGAGGGGCAGTTGTGGAACCTGTTCTGGTACGCGCCCAAGGACCAATGCGACAGCTACCGAGAGTGCGGTCCGTTCGGGATATGCGACCCGAACTCGTCCCCTGTTTGCCAATGCGCGGACGGATTCGAGCCGGAGAACCCGACGGCGTGGGAGCTCAGAGACGGGTCCGACGGCTGCGTCCGGAGCACCGATTTGGGCTGCGCCAAGGACGGGTTCCTGCAGCTGAAGGGAATGAAGCTGCCGGAAAGCACGACCGCGTTGGTGAGGAAGGACATTAGTAATGTTAAGGAATGTAAAGAGGCTTGCTTGAGGAACTGTTCGTGCACCGGATACGCGAGCTTCGCCATTAACAATGGCGGGAGTGGTTGCTTCATGTGGACTGGCGATCTCTTGGACATGAGGCAATATGCGGAGGGAGAGAGTGGCGAGGTTCTTTTCCTTAGATTGGCCGCTTCTGATTTAGGTACCAAAATTTAAAATGAAAAACGTCATTTCCTAGTTCAGTTAGAAAGGTCATTCACACATCTAGTTATGATCCACCTTTTGTGACAGATTCTAACACAAATGTGATATTTTGTTATAAATCTTAACATAAAGGTGGTATTTTGTTACAAAAAGTAGCATAATGGTGATATTTTGTTACAAATCCTAACCCCCGTTTTCATAATTATTTTACACGTGATTGTGTTAGGATCTGTCACAAAAGGTGGAGCACGGTTAAGATGTGAAAATGACCTTTTCGATTGAGCTAGAAATTAAAATTAAAACCCATGTCTTTGGTTACCTTAAGGTTCATGATATGTCTCATTTTGAGTGTTGTTGAGATGGAAATGCAGGGTCTGAGGGAGACAAGAAACAAGTTAGAATCATAGCTGTAAGCATCACAGTTGCAATCTGCATTCTGCTATGCGGAGTTGGTTGCTTTTTTCTATGGAAGAGGAAGAGATTGCAAAATAAAGCAAGGATAGAACATAGAGGTATATTCAATCTGCTTTGCCACATGAAAATATGTAACTACAAGTCATTTATCACGATGTTTCTCTAATTTCAGGTCCTCCTAAGAGAGACCATTCAGGCGAAAAACATGAAGATGATTTAGAACTTCCTTTGTTCGATTTCGGTGCTATTGCTACGGCCACAAACAACTTTTCTAATGAAAACTTACTTGGGCAAGGTGGATTTGGCTGTGTTTACAAGGTAAGACTCGATACACAATGTTTTGGACTGCACAATCCAAGAGGAATTGTAATAACAGAGTTGTGTGTGCCGCATTGGCAGGCTAGTTTGGTACAAGGTCAAGAAGTAGCAGTGAAGAGGCTGTCAGAGAACTCCGGGCAAGGTGTTGAGGAATTCAAGAACGAGATCAGGTTGATTGCAAGGCTACAGCACAGGAATCTTGTTAGGCTGCTTGGTTGTTGTGTTGAGACCGATGAAAAGATGCTAATTTACGAGCTCATGGAGCACAAAAGCCTCGACTCCATCATATTCAGTATGTACTCAGTCCTTTATGCATACTGAATTGAGTTATGTTAATGAAGTCTAAAATGAGCTGCATTTTTCCCAGATCCTGCAAAAAGCAACTTATTGAATTGGCAGAGGCGCTTCAACATCATTTGCGGGATTGCTCGAGGAATCTTGTATCTTCATCAAGATTCAAGATTTAGAATAATACACAGGGACCTCAAGGCAAGCAACATCCTCCTTGATGGAGAGATGAACCCCAAGATATCAGACTTTGGCATGGCTAGAATTTTTGGTGGAGACCAGAGCGAAGCTAATACAAGAAGAGTAGTAGGAACATAGTCAGTACCCTTTTGATTTTCTGCACATTTAAGGAAGAAAAAGAAGTCAGGTTCCTAGTAAAACTCATGTCATCTGTCTGTAACATGCAGTGGGTATATGGCTCCTGAATACGCAATGGATGGGCTCTTCTCAGTTAAATCTGATGTTTTCAGTTTCGGAGTTCTTGTGTTGGAGATTGTGAGTGGCAAGAAGAACAGAGGATTTTACTACTCTGATCATGAACTCAATCTTCTTGGACATGTAAGTGCACATAACCTCAATTATTATAATTTGTTTCCATGGTGTATAAATTTGAACTGTTGTTGTAGGCATGGAAGCTGTGGAGAGAAGGGCATGAATTGGAACTGGTCGATTCATCAATGAGCAATCAGTTCTCGACAAGCGAGGTCTGTAGGTGTATACAGGTTGGCCTCTTATGCGTCCAAGAGCTTGCAGAAGATAGGCCAACCATGGCAACTGTGCTGTTGATGTTGAGTAGTGAAACTGCAACAATGCCACACCCCAAGAGCCCTGGTTTTTGTCTTGAACGAGAGCCTGATGCTGATCCCTCATTGAGTAAGCAACAACAATTTTTCACATCTAACCAACTGACGGTCACAACCCTTGAGGCTAGGTAGTGATTATATCACAATTGTACTATATTTTAGTAGTTGGCGGTCATTTGTATAGCATATTTTGAATCATGACCACTGTCAGGATCCTAAAATTCTGAAATACAAATTGGGTATAAAAGCCTTTGATTGAATGGAAATACATAGGATTGGTTCACCTTGCTACAAGGCGACATCTTGACCAACGTTCATTAAATCCTTGTCTGGGTAAACCCAATTACTTCTACTTCAAGTCCAAGAACATTTAAGATCTTGACAATGCATCCTTCTTCAATAGTTATTGACTTCAAATCCAGGTGGTAATTTTGATCGGTACATCAGACATCTTCTTAAGTGGCGTCTTCTATGTTATAGGGATTCCATTAAACCAGATACTCAACTATACCTTGACAATTCTCCTGAATTGTTTGAAGTTTCAACACCTTAAGGGTTGAATTATCCTACTGAGGAGTCAGGAGTGATACATGAAATACAAGGTGAATCTGAGTCCGTCTAGTAGCTTTAGTTTATAAGCCAACTTTCTCTACGATCTCAAAAGGCCCATAGTATCTCGCAGCTTGCTTTATGTTCTTCCTCGCAGTTACAGATGATTACCGGTAAGGTTGCAACCTCAAAATTACCCAATTTCTAACCTAGAATTTTCTTTCTAGCCTCCTTTTATTGGCTTGGGTCTTTATTCTCTCATGAGTTTTTAAAAGATTCTCTTTCAGCATTTGGTCCCCGGCTCTTCATATGTGGAGAGGTCTCTGCCACCATTTTTCGATCGGGGTGTCGCCTGTACAGGTGATGGACCGTGTACGGAGGCCAGAACAACAATCCCACTGCGGGATCCATTATTAACAATCCTAGGGCTAAGAAAGATGCCCACGTGTTGCCACCCTTTTGAAACGGGAATCCCAACCCATGTTCCGTTAAAGCAGATGGTGGAAAATAGGATCCCAATGGGTTGGTGGGAGTGGCAATCCAAGTGGTTCGGGGGGTCCCATCGGGATCCGGAGCCCCACTCTTCATCGGTGGTTGGTTTACCGCCATAATGATGGGATGGCTCTGAGGGAGACGATCCCATTCATCCATCCAATTCGCATTAGGCAAAGACCATCGTATGCTGGCGATCTGGTTCCCACCTCGTTGTGATGGTGGTGATGGTCCTAAGGTGGAGAATAAGGGGGCCCGACGATGGTCTCCGATATGCCGAGCGGCGGGTAAATGACCGAACTGGTGTTAGTCTCGTGTTCTCTTTAACACGATGCATCAGATTCAGGAATTGTTGATAGAAGGTGGGGTGAAGAGGGTGGAACGATCATGGCGGGTACTTGATTTGAAGGCGGAGGAGGTAGTGGTGGACGGTGTCGTCATTTCTTCTGCCTCTTTGATTTTATAA
>JAYMTN010000307.1:0-17861 GCA_036897425.1 Erodium trifolium
GAAATAAAGACCTAAAATACGTCACGAGAGCAGTTAGAAAGAGGAAAACATCAAACCAAAACAGAACGAGAGTTACAAAAGCTCGAACATTAAGTGTTGTTCTCAAACATATTGATAACTTCGTGTTCGCTAAATTTGGAAGTAAACCCCTATGGATTTGGCGATGGCCCACGAACGTTTAGCTTCCTCCTTCTTGCGAAAAGACCTGTTAGAAGGTTTGTCAACAAGAGCGAGATTAGGACGTTTGCGACGACCGGGCTTCTTGCGCTTTTTTTCAGATAAAATCAACAAGAGGCGAATCATCGTCCAACGAAGAAGAGTTGATATCAGCGATAAACGTTTTAAACGTTGCTAGAAGTGAGATAATAGGCCCGGAGGAGGGAGAGGGGTACCAAAGGTAAGACGAGGACAGAGTCACCAAAGGATTGGTGGTTGACAACATTAACGAGAACCAGGAAAGAGAGTGACGAAGACCATGACAAACACATAAAAAAGAAAGTAAGAATAGAACGGGGCAAGGAGAGAACGAAGAGAATCTTAAAAGCTTTAACAAATTACTACTTTTAAGTACGGTCTTAACTATCTCTACAAAAATTGCCCTAAAAGTAAATTATCAAAATACAAATTTGTGTAAAAATGGAAAAAACTCCAACCAAAACTTCTTCTTCCACATTAACCCTCAATTATATGGTCGGTTCCAGATCTCAGGAGACAAACTTTTTAACCGACTAAAAAAGGCAAAACATTTCCTTAATTCATGTTTATTTATTATTTTCAGTAAAAGAAACAATTAATACACAACAATTATTTTTTTTCCTTTCGAGAAAAAAAAACATATTAATTAATTTAATCTTTTCTCTCTCATTTCCTGATTTATATAGATTCTCAGTCTCTCACAGAGACACACATTCCCACCCGTGTGCCTTTCTCCCATTCATTCTCTCTATATATCTCACCTATACATACACCACTTACATATAAACATATATATATATTTATCTCTACACTCTCTTCACCACATGGAGCTCTTCTTCTTCCTCGTCTCCGCAACAATCTTTTCAATCTCTCTACTCCTCTTCCTCCGCCGGTCCCGGTTCCGGCACCTCCGTCTGCCGCCGGGGAGCCTGGGGCTCCCCCTCGTGGGGGAGACCCTCCAGCTCATATCCGCGTACAAGACGGAGAATCCGGAACCGTTCATCGACGAGCGGGTGAACCGGTTCGGTCCGATCTTCACGACGCACGTGTTCGGGGAGCCGACCGTGTTCTCGACCGACCCGGAGACGAACCGGTTCGTGCTGCAGAACGAGGGGAAGCTGTTCGAGTGCAGCTACCCCGGCTCGATCTCGAACCTCCTCGGGAAGCACTCGCTGCTGCTGATGAAGGGGGCGCTCCACAAGAGAATGCACTCGCTGACGATGAGCTTCGGTAACTCGGCGATCATACGGGACCACCTGCTGGTCGACGTGGACCGGCTCATCCGGCTCAATATGGACTCCTGGTCCGACCGGATCCTCCTCATGGAGGCCGCGAAAAAGGCACGCCTTTGAATTACCCCTCACAAAGTTTATTTTCATCTCTTATTTTTGAGTTTCGAACTAAAAATAAAAAACTGTCGGGGATGTTTTATTTCATTTTATTTACCTTCGGTGCACGTTAGCCTACCC
This sequence comes from Erodium trifolium, assembly GCA_036897425.1. NCBI lineage: Eukaryota > Viridiplantae > Streptophyta > Magnoliopsida > Geraniales > Geraniaceae > Erodium > Erodium trifolium. The sequence continues at coordinate 1,665 of JAYMTN010000307.1, forward strand.
GGCGTACATTAGCACGGGTTGTGCACGTTAGCGTGCCCGCCGTATATTTGCGGATGCGAGACTCATGCGATGGTTGGGTAGTGGGTGGCATCATGGGGCGCATGTTAGCACGAAATCATTTCTAAATTTTGATTTGTGTTTTTATAATTTTAAATAAATGTACGGCCATTTTGTACAATATTTTCATCCCTGTTTTTTTTTTAGTTTTGAAACAAAACTATTTGAAATTTTTTACTTCATCCAATTTTGGATCCCGTTCGGCTCACTTTAGCATTTAGTGCGTATATTAGTGTCTTCTGTGCACGTGCATAGGAAAGTATAATGAGTCCGATGATATTTTGGTGAATGGGTGGCATTATGGGGCGCAATTTAGCAATTTGGGCGCATGTTAGCAATATTTCATTTCCTACTTTTTGTTTTGAATTTTAATGTACAACCGTTATTTACGATATTTGTATTTATTATTATTTTTTATTTTTCTGGTTAATAGTGATATTTTCTATTTTTGTTATATATAAATTTATTGGTTGAATAATTAATTAAAAATATGCAGATAACATTTGAGTTGGCGGTGAAGCAGCTGATGAGCTACGATCCCGGCGAGTGGACGGAGGGTTTGAGGAAGGAGTACGTTATGGTTATCGAAGGTTTTTTCAGCGTCCCTTTGCCTCTCTTCTCAGCTACTTATCGGAGGGCCATCACGGTACGTGAATTTTTTTGTGAATTATGCGAGTTTTACAAAAAAAAAATACTGACAATCATTATTTTGCAAAATCCGTTATCTTTAACTCTCATGTGACGGTTACATGATAATAATTTTTTAAACAGTAAACAATATACTTTTCAAATTATATATATATATATATGTGTGTTTCGTTATTTATAACTTTCACGCGTAATCATTATCAAGTATCTGATCGTTATTTGGTTGCCGTGAAAATAAGATTATTGACGTTGTTAACATGTGTCAAAACGTCGTCGTCTAGGCCAGGACGAAGGTGGCGGAGGCGCTGACTTTGGTGGTGAAGCAGCGTAGGAAAGAGAGCGAAGCAGGAGAGAAAAAGAAGGACATGCTGGGTGCGCTGCTCGCCGGAGACGACCGGTTCTCCGACGAGCAGATCGTGGACTTCCTGGTGGCGCTCCTCGTCGCCGGCTACGAGACAACCTCGACCATCATGACTCTGGCCGTCAAGTTCCTGACGGAAACGCCTAAAGCCTTAGCTCAACTCAAGGTACGTTTTTTTCATGGCCTTTCAAGATTATTCTTTTTCTTTTTTTTTTCGGTGGTGGGCCTGGGCCTGGTCGGCGGGCTGACGGAGGGCCCACTAACAGGACACCGTACTAATCCACAGATTGTTCACTTTATAAATGTTATTTTGTTGATTTTTGTTACTGTTTTCATAAAGCATAAAGTTCTGCGAAACTATTTATGGAATTTCTATGTATAGCACTGTTGCATCGCATCTTAGAACAGTTGTAAAAGAAAAATCTAATTTGTATTTTATTATTTTTATTTAACAAGTTATCAAATTTATGTAATTAAAAGTTGAGAACACTTACTAGGATGAGAACCCATAACTAATTAGTATTTTTTTTAAATCTTCAAGACAAAATAACTATTCTGCTTGGTCGTCTAGATCTGAATTACCCGTTCAGATTCGCCTTGCCCTATCCAGCTTCAAAAGAATCGATACTTCAAAAATCAGTATTTTCACATCGCCTAAACGATCACCGAAACTATGATATTTATTCAAGATTTCGACCATATCATAAAAATATAAACTTTGATGGTAAATGAAAAAGTAATCAAATTTGAATATATTTTAATCCTGTGTTTTTAGTAAAATATATAATGATTTGAATGGACGAAAATAACCTTTGAATGGGAATTGGTCAAACCTACAGAGCTACAAAGAACTGTGAAATCAAATTTTAATCGGACAAAATGATGCCTCTACTAAACTGCACGCCTTTTTATTTGCTGACACCTCTGTATCTCATATTTTGACCCGATCGCCCTTTGTGTAATTACCAAAACACCCTTCCTCGTCCTCGCATCTGGGTATTTTGGTCATTTCGACACTCGTTCACTGGCCGCGTATATAGGGAATCGTGAGGCGTTCGTTTCCAAGCACATCGGACGGTGGAGAGGTGTCGATGACGTCATGAGCTAGGGGGGCTACGAGGACATAGCATTGAGAGCTTTAGATTCCTAGGATTTGTAGGCGTGTCTGTGTCTGTGTCCTCACGTGATGTCTTTGAATCAGTGATGTGTTTCTCGGGGCACACACTCATTTACTTTTGACCACCTTGGTTTGGTTCTGTTCACATGTATCGCACCTGCATGATGATCCGCATATAGTCAACAGTATTTGTTTGATCAAACGGAAGTGATTGAAATCGACCTTTGACTTTTTTTCAGGAAGAACACGATGAAATCAGGGCGAGTCAGAGCGAGTCAGAGGGTTTGGAGTGGACTGATTACAAGTCAATGCCATTTACTCAATGCGTAAGCACATGTTTTTAGTTTTATTAGTCATAAAAATGTGCTCGTAAACTTTTTTATTATTAGAATTATAATCGGTGTAAATATATTTCAAAACTACCATTTGTCTTCCAAATTTTTTTTAGAAGACAAAAAATCTCAAATATTCAACTCTCATACTTTTCTTACTCTTTGGACATACAAAGAGGAAGAAAATTAATAATAAAAAAAAATTGTCTTTTGCATGGTTAAAAACATTATTGTAAAACAAATTTACACAAAGACTACAACTTGTAAAAAGTGAATGCCTAATATTCTTTTTTAGCAATTATCCTAAGTTTTACACCGTGCTGCCTATATTCAATATTTGTTTCTAAATTTTGTACGTAACTTTTTATTATTTAAAATGATGAAAATACCCTTAATTCCAAGCTCAGAGAGAAACATGCTCGAAACAATTTCATTACACATAAAAAGGAAGACATTTTTAGATTAGGGTCAAGCATATTTTGTAAGTAGAGTTGTTGACAAATTGTGTTGTGTTATTTTCAGGTTGTGAACGAAACATTGCGACTAGCAAACATAATTAGCGGGATATTCAGGCGGGCCATGACCGATGTTAATGTCAAAGGTAATATATTCGTTTGATCATATATATATATGTATCAGAAATTTGGAATAGAGAACTAGTAGGTGTGTCATTTTGAATGGAAAGGCTAAATCTTTCGCTCGATTGCGGCCGTCCAGGTTACACAATTCCCAAAGGATGGAAAGTTTTTGCCTCGTTTCGGGCGGTACATTTGGATCACGAACATTTCGATGACGCTCGTTCGTTTAACCCCTGGAGATGGCAGGTAGGTACATGATAAACAAACTGTTCGAGCTTGATTCGTATATTTCATTTATATGTTGCCAATGAATCTAAGTGGGTTATTTTTATGAACAGAACAATCCATCTGGAGGGACGAAGACGAGTAATGTGTTCATGCCGTTTGGGGGAGGGACGAGGATGTGTCCTGGTTATGAGCTCGCAAGAGTTGAGCTCTCTGTGTTTCTTCATCACTTGATCACTCGATTCAGGTCTCGAAACATTTATATTTTCGTGTCGTGTCTGTTCTGTGTTATGGTATTGTTCATGTGTGCTCACAAATTTAGTGGCCGAATGTTGGACAGTTGGGTTCCAGCTGAACAAGACAAGCTGGTGTTCTTCCCGACTACCCGGACGCAGAAGAAGTATCCGATAAACTTGCAACGGAGATGATCGCCCAGACCATGTAAAGAGTAACGAAGAGAGTTTGGGAGGTGAGAGAGGTTTATAGAGAGAAATGTACCTATTGGGATGTTTAATCGACGATAAAAAATTAATAACTAGTTTAGAACATACAAGTGGTTTATTTGATGATTATATTGTTTCATTCTAAAGATAGCTCAATGAAAATGAAATTGAGTTTCATCCATCATTAACATTTCTTTTCCTGTTTGGCTCGAAAACTCGAAACAGCCAACAAAATCAAATGGTTTAGGATTACGAGCAAATGAAAACTCAAAACCTGGAAAGCTAGATATGGAAACTCCAAGCTAAGGTTAGACCGTATCCAATGCTGATCGTATCCACAGAAGGATCGGCACGAAGTAGGATTTGGCCCAGGGAATTCACCCGGGCGAAGGTTTTCAGCACTTGGGCAATTTCCAAGGGCTACTTTTATCTGGTCACTTGAAAACGGCCGAGTTTAGAACTTCCCAAAATACATAACTTTCCTATGCTGAATCAAGTTTCTAAACTTAAGTTTGGTAACATCTTAGCTGTTAATTTTTTTAATCCAATAGACACATACGGTTTTCACCTGTTTGCTACTTTGTACGTACATACATACAGAGACGGTGGTTCATCTATTATATCACCACACAATGAGAAACACGATTAATTTTCGGAGATACCCACAACATCACATAATGAAATCTACGGCATCACATAATGAACATGTAACATAAAACATTATTCATTATGTGATAATGTAGATTTCACCGTGTATAGTTTGTACTATAAGAGTGGTTTATACCTAAACTCATCCCTATATCTATATGCATTGGGAGTATAAAATGTGTAATACAACAACGGCATGCTTGCATCCAAGTAGTATTTGAGTTATACATAACTAACAAAGACCAAATATAGACCAAGAGAAAACAAATTGTTCAAATGGGTACTTTTTTGCTCAACCAAAATGATGTTCCTTTCAGATTATACTGCTTTCTTGGCTTCTTAGTGCAGTTTCAACTAATTTTACCTTCTTAGCATTCTCACTATTTACGAGTGTAAGTCTCTCGAGAGAGGACTTAAGGAGATTGATTTGGTTATCTTGAACATACCTCTTCTTCCCTGCTATTTGCCTCTTTTGGTTTGGTGATGTGTCCTTTGCTGACTGCATGTACCTTCTCAGCCGGGAAGACAAAGTTTCGATTGAGGAATGCAAAGCTTCCAACTCAATCCCTGTAAATTGGTCTGTAGTATAATGAAATGGAAAGTTATAAGAGCAAACATAATAGTATGTGAACCACTTCGGGAGATAAATTTTGCAAAACAAGTATCTATTTTATTGGCAACTAGTTGGGAATTGTGATTTTTACTAAAACGAGTCACTTATATCGAGTCTGACTTCCACGACTAAAAAGTCAGCCTTGATAGTTGGGTGTGTCCCTATATAAGTAGCAGATCGTTCTTATTTTGTTTGATGTGGGATCACAATCTAAACACTCCCCTTACGTCTGTTCTGCACGTGGGCCATAGCATGACCGGACTTCAACATATACGTCAAAAAGCACATGGAACTGAGGCACAGGGAGGCCCACAAGAACATACCATAAGTGACCCACTCTAACAAATGGTATCAGAGTTTGGTCCAAGATGTGGATTAATCACTACTTGATAAGTATTTTGAGGCATCCGCCTATCAGCTTGAGCTTTTAGGTGAGTCGAGCTTTAATAAGAATCATAAATATTTTCTTAGTTATATTGCTTACCAAGTTCAGACTTGAACTCTCGCTCTGCTATGGACAATGGCTTTTTGTGAGCCCCGGGAAAGTTCCTCATACGTTGCAAACGGTCTTCTAGGGAGTTATGCTGGTTAATCGCATGCTCAATCCGCTCCTCCAACTTTGGTTGCTTCTCCTCGACTTTTGCAAGCTTCTTTTGCACTTCAGCTAATCGGGTATGCTGTTCGTCTATAATTTTCTTCAGGTGAGATCCATGATGCTTGAGCTCGAAGTATACCTGCAAAGGTGGGTGTGAAACTCTTCATACCATTCAATACAATATATCAGTCTGATTCTAACTCTATTGTCAAAGCACGTAATAGGGAAGCTTGTAATTGTTTGGTGATTAATGACCAATAAGTAGGGAAAAAACAGATAAATCACAGCATCATATGAGTTTGTTCTGTTCACTTTGTAGCCATATCAGCTTTTGTTTATATGCAAATAACCTGTAAACCTGTAGAATCATAAAACTCAAGAATTGGGCAATTACATCTCAAGCAGTAGGTCTATCATGATTTGATTCATAAGTACTGCTAGAATTAAGTGCCAATTACATTTCTTCCTACTTGGGAGATGAGGGTGATTTTCATTTTCTATGATAACCTAATGATTTAAATGTTTAAAAAAATGGCCACAATTGTTCACCTTTGCTTTGAATGGGATAAACCCGTGCAAGCAGTTTTCAAACATCTTAAGCATATAGATATAAGTTCCGGTGAAACAAATAATCCACAAGTTCTGAGGTTTTACAATTATCAATACATCGTATTCTACTATTTAGATACTAAAATGATGAGTAGATGAGTTCAAAACAAGGAATAATCTCACTCAACTACCCCTAAGTTTTAAAAGTTTTTGACAACCCCTCAATTTACCCCAATTCTGTCAACCTTGGGTGAGGAATGGAGAAAATGCCCTTACTTTTTTTCCCATTAGGGTATTTCTATCATTTCTCACACAAAAGCTGACGGAATTGGGGTAAGATGTAATTAGTTGAGAATGGTGCATACATAGGGGTAGCTGAGTGAATGAGATTTTCCCTCAAAACAATTCTACTGAACTTAAAAGATCAGAATGCATTGGAAGTGACTGTTATACGTTGGTGAGCAGGCGAATTATATTACCTTATGTGCATACTCCACGTAATTTTCATGAAAAAGTTTGAAGTACTGATGAAGAGAAGCTCGACCTTCAATAGAATCAGCAGAAACAGAGCGCAGATTAGAAGAGGCCTGAGGAAGATGAAGTACTTTAGGACCACAAAGGAGCTCTTTACTGATGATATCCGGTGTATCAATCTCTTCCAATCCTTCGAGCTTGGGTTTTATTTCAGCACTATCAACTTGAATGGGAAGCAATAGATTCCAAGTTTTCATCTCCAACAGAATACATTCTCGGGAGGATGTGACTCCCACAATCCATGAATATCCGAACGAATCTGAAACTGACACACAACCACAAAGGCCGGATGGCGAGGAAGATTCTGGTTCTCCTTGGCATGTACTTAGAACAGGATGTACAGAAGGAGTTCTCATGGTCTCATCCTTGCCTGTAGACTGACTAGTAAATGGGAGGAAATGCAACACTATCGAATCAATCCCTCCATCATGAAGGGAAAGGATTCTCTCTGGCATGAGTGGATCGAGAAACACGGTGATGAGAGATCCACTTTCTGTTTTGTTTGGTAAAGCTAGATCCACTATAGCCAATCTCAACAATGGAGGAGGAAGCCCCAACCAGACAGTATGATCAAAAGGCTGATCAAGCTTCATTATGGGAAGCTCACCTGAGATTGACTCACAAATCATAGCAAGACCGAGAATATGACCACGTGAATCTACGCGAAGGCGAGGTGGGTTACCAAGATTCCAGACTGGCTGAATTTCATCAGCAAGAGCATCGATTTGCAACTGGCCTCCACTCCAGGCAGTCACCAGAACCGAGTCTTTGCTGACTAAGTTATATAGAATACTGACGGCACGACCCTCACATTCTGCACCCCTAACTGCTAAATCTTCCTCTTCTTCACCATGACACACTTTACGTAGAGGGCCCTACAATATCAAGATGGTGGAGCTACAAATCAGAAAAATTGACTCACTGAAAAAGGCAACTAAAACTATAGCAGAAAATAAAGGGGAAATTACATTCTACCACCCTCAACTTCTAAATAAGTCAATTCACTAGCATAAACTTTAAAATATGCTAGTTTACTACCCTATACTTTGAACTTGCTGCACTACTTATTAAGTTGATAGAATCCGTTAATTTTAGGGTTTCAGGAATATGCAATGCTGCGATTATGTCTTCCTGAACTCAGCCACCTTATGTAAAAGCGTAATTTCGGCATTTCGTATTCCCAAAACCCTAAAATTAGCGGATTCTATCAACTTAATAAGTAGTGCAACAAGTTCAGAGTATAGGGCAGTAAACTGGCACACAAGTGAAAATCGTATATAGCACAGCGTAGTAAAACGTAATTCCCCCAGAAATAAATGTAAATGTGAAAGCATATATGTTATTTACATATACCTGCAAAGCAAGTGATGCATCAAATATAGCATAGGGATGAGCTTTAATTGTAAAAAGATTTCTTTCTTCAGGTGCTTGGAGTGCTAAGTCAGGAAATGTGGCTTCCAACCAAGATATTGCTAAATTTGAGTTACTAACAGCTTTAGAATTGGAGGATTTCAAACCGAATGTATGTGCATCACTGTATATCTCCAATATAGATTCCCATTTGCAGACACTGCTAGAAACAACAGCACGTGATTTGCATCTTATTTTCGTAAAAGTAAAGTGTCAAAAAGTATATCCAAATCCATGGTTGCATTCAGAATAAACATACCTTCCATATGGAACAACTGGACAAAGTATGTAAACTGAACCATCACTGAATAGAATAAAAACCTGCATATTTGCATGATTGAAATAATAATATTAGTTCCTAATTAATATGAAGAATAAGCCAACATTACAAAACTGTGGAAGCTGCATAAATGTTACATGAAGAAAGCTGTTCAATCGTAGTAAAGAGGAAGAAACAATAACACAGAGTAGTAGGAGGCTTACATGAAAATCATATTAAGTAGACAGAACATAACCATTGTAGTGCAGTGAGATTATAATGCCTCAAGAAGTATCAGATAAGCCACAATATGAATGATTGTAACTAAGAGGATAGCGGGTGACAAGAAACACATGGTAAACAAATGGACTAAGGATTTTGCATAAGTATTTCATAATACAGAACCACAAAGGCAGAGACAAACATACAAGTAGCTCCTAATGAAATACTACATGACTAGCCTAAATCATCATAGATGAGGTAGCTCTAAATGAATTTTTAGATGTAAATACTGGAAATATCAAGTGTGTCAATAAGAACATGAAGTATTAGAGTTGACCTTAAACATGAAATAAGGAAGGTGGTAAAACACTATTTTAAATCAATATGGAAATGTCATACATGCATTGACAAGAACATATCAACAAGGAAACAAATAGCATCGCAAGTTGTCAGTGAACTTACGCTAAACCTATCCCACAAGTGATCACCCCCAAACGAGAAACCAGCAGGGCACAATGATGCACCCTTCCTGGATCTACCGGGTTCCACGGGCTGTAGATAAAATTCTTGTTCTGGTTGCAGAAGATCTGAAGACAAATCAAAAAGTCTACAAAATATAAAAAAGAAAAAAAAAAAAGTAGCAGAATGTAAGTCTCAGTCAAACAAGACATCTTTCATAATTCATTTATACAGGAAAATGATAAAACAAGATTTAGTTGATAGCAATATCTGAATTCCGAAGTAGAAAAGGCTTACGCCCCTGATGTTTTTCAAATTATATTATTGCACATGATAATGTAAATCATGATAAACCCAGAATAAGTAATCAAAACTTAAGTAACCAATAAGTAGATCAACATATATCTTTACAAGACAATGAAAATATAGAAACTACAAATAGAAACTCGGGTACCTGAAAACAGAATCTGAAGATAGAACTCCAAGATGTGTGTCACTGTTAGGGTGCCATGACACTTGCAGTGTGCGCATAGCGTCGCTGCCTTTAGAATATAGATGTGAACCAATAAAAACAGTCCTGTAAATAAATTCAGAAGATATACAAGGAACCTTTATGAGGAAAAACTTCTAGTCATGCTTCACTGGATTTGCGTCCAGATACACCCAAAACAGCATGCATAACGTCCAAAACAAGTGAACTGCATATCACTAAGACACGTGTACCTGCATATGACGGTATTATCTATGGTAGAACTACGGCCATAGAGATACATGACACAAATACCATCTGCACCAGCAAGGAGTAGTGCTGATCCATTCCTGTTGATGGCGATTTTTTGAACTACAAAGTTGAGTTTCACATCCGCTTTCAAGACCTATAGTATTGATGCAAGTGTTATGCACTTCTAGCTGAATCACATAGACCATTTACATAACTATATAAGCATGTAAGAATAATACCCCAAGCATTTTGCACACAAGAAAACTAAAAGCATTCATGGCGTCCTGTCAGTAGCTAAACGGCGTTTTCCCACAACTCAAATCTTCACTGCATAAGCAAATAACATAAGTATATCATAGTATCACTCAACTTTGATCTCTTAATTCTTCGTTCAAGTTCCCAACTAATCAGTTAAGCTACATCTATACGGTTCCTATATCAGTACTCGAGTCCATCTGAGGACAAAATCTTATAGCATTTAAAAGTTCATTTCTCGTAATATTGGAGGTTTACACAAGATAGCGTCGGTTCATGTCTAACCATGTTTCACCCAAACACGCTCAAATCAGATTGAGTAACAAGACGAGTTCGATAACTCCATAAAGCGTGATTTCTTACTTACTATTTTCATTCATATTCGGAATTACTAAGCTTGACTATAGTCGTGTAAGATTGTCCTTCCACTTAAACAAAAATAGCAATCAAAGCTCACTACTAACTTGTATGATTCAAAGAACACAAAGCCTAACAGCTGAGGAGAGAAGCTAAAATAATATAAATCTAAAATTCCAAGGTCGCATCAACTACCTTCAATTTGCACTCTAAAACACGTTTTGGCAAGAAAAAAATAGATTCAACAATCCTAAAACTCCAAAAATCAAAATGCACCCAACATTTTCTGAGAAAACTAAGAAAAATTAGCGAATCCAAGTCATATATATAAATTTTCCATAAATTCTCAGAAGAACATCCAAGTCATTGAAACTAAGTTCATTAGATGTCTAAATTAGCATCTCTATACGGCACTCTGAACAAGCATTGCAGAGGGAAGAAAATTTTGAAGAGAGATGGAGGACCTTCGAAGGAGAAGCAGCTAGAACAGAAGCTGGATCAGGCTCACCCAAGCGGACGGAGATCCGGTGAAGGCCATTCCTGTCAGAACCCAAAAAATAGGGCCTCGTTTCCCCGCCCAAAGCCATGAGGCTCCTCGGCGGCTCATCAGAGGCGGCCGAGACGGAGGTGGCGGCGAAAATAGGGTGCTTCTGTAGCGGAAGCCATTCCACTTCTTCCTTTGGCGTGACCGGAAGCTGCTTCTGCTCCTCCGCCGGCCTCGCTTCCGGCGAGCCAACACTGAATCGCATTTTCGTCTCCGATACCTCTCTCACTCTATCCGAGTCCTTCTCGCGCCTTCTAGTCTGTTCGGTGATTGGGCCTAACAGATTGAGTCTTGAGTCAAGCCCATATACATGGGTCCAACTCCATTTGGTCAAACTCAACCTGGCCTATATGATCGAGCTCAACCCCTTAGCCTTTTGTCTATCAATAGTGGATCGTGCTTAGGGATGACAAAACACCCCGACCAGTGACCACAACGGGAACCAAAGTCCCCGTCGCGGACGGGATGGATTCGGGCCGGGGATATTTTTTAGCATTGCGGGTTACGGGGATTTTGACCGGGGACAGGACAAGCAATCCCCGCCCGTCCCGTGCTATTAGTTCCAAAAATTTATATATTATTAATAAATCATAGCTCCTCCAAACTCTAACCCCTCCAACCTCATCCTCCAATCTTTATATGCATTTTGTTTATAAATTATGGATTGTCAGTAGTGTGATTTTAAAATGTGCATTTTATTCGGGGCGGGGAATTCCCGTCTCCCACAAGACGAGAAGGAGGCGGGATCAACATCGGCGACGGGGCACAAGTACTCTGCCCCGAACTCGCCTCATTTCCATCCCTAATCGTACATGTCTTCATGTGTGCATCAATCGAAAGACTTCATGTCTCCCATTTTTTTTATCTGACTAGTAAGAATATGTGAAGCTGGCGACATTTTAGATGCGTTTTCAATCAACGATTTCTTTAAATAAAATCAATTCCTCTTCTTTCTCTTCTTATGGCGTTAACGATAAATAATGTTAATTGTTTGCGTATATCGAAACGCAAAATTTGGATTGACAGTTAGATTTTACACACAACCGCCTGTGAAATCACTGTTGGACTGTAGAAGGATAGACGTTTGGGGTGTTATCGCCGCCGGTCGGGGTTTAGAATTGCATATACTCTAATCAACGTCTCCCTCTAAGCTTTTTTACTCACCGCAACTTTATCGACATGACCTTTTCAAGTCCATTTTGACATCTCTCTCTTATCATCTTTTCATCTCCAACTCGGCATACCTTGTTCCTACGTTTCGACATTTCTATACCATCGGAGACCATATTTTAGTTGTTTTCACGCCTTTTTTCTCTATCTATCCACTTGATTTTCTCCCTCTCCCAGTCTCACACTTCTTTCTCTAATCTAGTCTCTAGTAATTCTTCGTCAAAATATCTCTGTATGCATCATATCATATCAGACTAGTCATATGTACCACATCTTGTCGGAAAATAATATTATATTCACGCTACATCTTGTTGCTTCAGATTTTAGCCGAAATTAGTCCAAAATCCGGGGAAGGGGAGGTAAAAATCGGGATCTTTTCTTTACTTTAGTATCAATTCCTTGAGAACGGACAATCGCTAGCATCAATTTTGGTCGCGAGTGAGCTACGCCTACCCCTAACCAAATGGAGGTACAAATTCCGGTGGTCCAATCAAAAGTTCAAACCAAAGTTAAACCAATATCTATTTTCGTTAAGTTGGTCGCTTAATATAGCATTAAATCATCATAACTACACTATATCGACAGTACTTCCGATGCAGGACTCGATTTATTTCTAATCTCATTTCCGTTGTTGCTCGAAAGAAATATTAAGATTAAATCCATCTCTGAATACTTGTCTGATCTCTTTGTATTGTAAATAATCAAGCATCAACTGTACATTTTGTTAGTGATGAACACATTGAATACAAAAACCTCTACACTAATACACAACCGTATATAGCAGTTTATACATACAAGTATATATCATAAGTTTGTTACTATTTTCTTCTTCTTAGGTCACCGAATCTCTGATCTCTCCTTCGGAAAAATCTGCAGGCCAAAATAAAATAAAATACACATAAGTTAATTAATTCAGTTTTCGTTTAAAAAAAAACTATAATTAGAACAAAAAAATTAGGTAACATAAAATTATTATAGTTGGATTTGATGATCTGGCCAATTTGCCCCCACTACTATGTTTTGGTAACAACATGGCTGACTCATAAACAGACACAGCCAACCATGATTCTTCTGTCAGAATATGATTAAGACGTGCAATATGATTAAAATGGAAGATACGACAGATGGATCATACATGTAACACTAATAAGGGTGGACCCCGATCGATTAACTGTCTCGGTAGAGATTCCGATCAATGGGAAAATTCACATTGGTGTCGGAACGTGTGTATCGTATATATTTTTGGTGTACAACCGGTGACCAGACTAGTAGGGGTAGGCATCGGCTGACTAACTGCCTCGACAGGAATCCTGACCACCAGACTGAGACATTTGATGACCGAAAAATGTACAATCGATGTATTAGCCAGTAACCAGACTAGCAGACGTTGGCACCGGCCGATTAACCTCCTCAGAATAAATTCTGGTGATCGGGTCGGGACATTCGGTTACCGAAAATCCACATTCGGATCAGAACCGATATCATACATATTTCCCGTGTGCAACCGGTACATAAACCGGTCGGTTACCGGTTAGAACCGACAAAGACATTTTTAATTGAGTTAGTAGATTAGGCCTAAATCGTGGACCACAATTCAACCCTTCGACACCAAAACCAGTATCATACACATTTATGGTGTGCAACCGGTATATGAATCGATCGGTTACCGATCGAAACATTTTCAATTGAGTCTGTAGATTGGGTTTAAATCACGAACTACAATCCAACTCATCAGACCTTATGTTAAATAAACATTTGAAACACACATGTAATTTTTTTCAAATACTATAAATAATCGAAGGGAAATTACCTGAAACCGGACCATGAAGAATCCTAATTAATCCGACACATAAACCCGTTCGAGTTCGAACTTCTCGATCGAGCGATCACTATTATTCACTTCGTTCTCTCCCCTTGCATAATCTTCTGGTACCTCGGGAACCCATTCTTAGCGGCCGAAACCTACACAATCAACGAAACCATAGTTTAGATCTCGAGACTTTCGAACAAATCAAAATCATTTAATGTAATGCAAAACCACACGCATCATAGAATTGAATGCTTGAAGACGAGCTCGACATAAACGAGTTAGGCCACAACAAGACTTGTGATGTGACCTACCACAGCTTGCCACTTGTCGGCAGGCGTGGCTTCCTAGGTTTTGTGATCTCTGTCCTTATCCGACAACCTCAAGAATCTAGAAAGTACTAGAATGTAAGAACTTTGGAATGTGAAACTAACTGGAAATGGAGTATACGCGCAAGACAGCTTGTAAAAGCTTAAAGCTTTATATTCCCGTTTACAAGTGTGGGATCCACTAAAACAGTTCAGTTCAAATGACATCAAATTACGTTACTATAGATGAGATGTATTAATCTTGATTTTATTTTCGAGTTCATATTACTTTGTCGTTTTTTAAAACATCTTTATTGTAAATAATATGGTCTATATTATTTGGGAATGGTAACAGACGGTCTAAGACTAAGAATAACTCAGATTGGACTAATAGGTTGTTTATGATGATTTTATTATTATTTTTAATTTAAACTACTAGATTAAACTTGGGATTTTTTTATGGAAACAGTTAGGTTATTCCTAAACCTACATAGTTTCCAAAATACTTCATATCACTATTACAATTGTTTTTTTGTGTGACAAGTGCCACATGTCACTTGTCTATTGAGGGGTAAGAAAAGGACCAGACTGTCGGCAATTCCTCAAGACATTAAGTCATCGTCTAGACTACCACTTCGATCATTTTCAGTCGATAAATCGTCTAACCTTCACTATTTTTCTCAAACGAAAAACTCAAAAATTAGGATTCGTCCAACCTTATTCCCCTCCGTAGACACTGTAATTCGTAGAGAGAACATCGGGCTAACAATTACTAAAATGTGGACTCCTTCTACCCAATAGTTCAAGCAAACCAAAACTGGCCATGTGGGGTTGTTCCACAAGTACAGAAACCCCCAAAAGTCTTCACAAATCATTATGTTTTAATCACAATTATGAACAAAAAGTCATAAACTTTATGTCTAATTAAATTTCCAATAAAAACAGAGGACTTACTGCTTCAATGTCGATATTGTAAACCAGAAGCTTCCTCCTCTCTCTGCAACTTGTTCTGTAAGCCACAACCATGTGACCGATCGCAAGACCCACCGAGCACACGAACAAAACAATCTCCATAGCTCGAGCTTCAACACCACGATCGGAGTTTGAGACCCCAAAAACATAAGCAGCCTTCAGAGAAACAAAAACAAGAGACGAAACAGAGCACACCATAGTGATTCCCAGGTACGGCCCTCGCGACAGCCTCGGACCGTCGCACAAACTGTAAACACCTGTACGAATCAAAACCAGACATTCCCCAATTAAAAATCAGTACTTTTTTGCAACAACATCGGGAAATATTGTAAAATAAACTCCATTTGAAATACCCTGAAATAAAAATCAGTGCTTTTTGTAATAAGATCAAAAAAATTGTCAAATATCCTTCATTTGAAATACCCTGAAATAAAAATCAGTACTTTTCGTAATAAAATCAGGAAAATTTGTAAAATAACCTTTATATTTAGACCACCCACAAAGGATTGTCGAAAGTGACGAAAAAGGGATCATCAGCGTCCCAGCGTCCTACGAGTCTACGGATTCAGCGACGTCGATTATGCGACCATTCCCTCCGATTCTCTCTCCTCTCTCAGCCACTTTTCATTTAACGCGTATTGAATTTGATCAGATTCGACTCAACGAATCCGACCTTCATTATAAAAACTTCTAATTCAGACTCTGATTTAATCTATAGATTCGACGGACTCTTTCAACCTCCACTGTAGGTGGTCTTAGTAATAATTATGGAAATTTTGCAATATAACCCGATTTAAAATCTCTTGATTTTCATTTGTGAAATTACTGTTTTACCCTTAATAAAGGTTAAGGACAAGTAAAGATGCACACGATCGATAAAATCGACAATTCACTAAAAGGAAGATTAGATCGCAAAGAATTTCAACTCGAAGTTGGTTTGGAAAATTGAGAGGGTGGTGAAATCAGCTTACAGATGATGACGGCGGATCTGACGACGGGGATCAGGGGGATGT
>JAYMTN010000308.1:0-17857 GCA_036897425.1 Erodium trifolium
TTTGGGATCCTAAAGGGTTCTCTACATTTATAGCTTTTCAGGTTTTAACTGGTTTGGTGGATTTTGGTGTTGAGCCTTAGGCTTATGTGATATGGATGACCCCAGTTCCGCCCGAGATCCAGTTGTTTCTTGGTTGTTTGCTCATGGTGGGGTCCCTTCTATTTCCTTCTTGGTGGATAGGAGTGTGCCGATTTCGGTAGCCCAATAGAGATGTGTTATTTGTGGTTCAGGTGGTGAGGATATCGGGCACCTGTCTGTTTCTTGCTCGTGGACTTGGAGAGTCTGGTCCTTGATCTTGGGGTGGTGGGGTGTTGTGAGTGTTATGTCGTTGTCTTCTACTATTTTCTGTATCCGTTGTCATTGAGCCGCACATTCTTCTAGCTAGGGTTCAACAATGGTCGTTTACTAGCATGTGAGCAGCGACCGACAATTTAACTTTCTAGAGTGGATCTAGTCTCCGACTGCTTTACTGACTAGGAGCACCTAAGGGTGTCACTACATGTTTGAGGAGCTCTGCACTTTGTTTTCCGGTCCTCGTTGGCTCTTATCTGGTCCGTCCGTGCTTACTGATATGAGTTGATAATTGTTGAAGTGGATCAGGGTGACCTTTCTATTACTTTATATGTTTTTATCTTTTTTCTTTCTACTATTATTTTGAATTTTTGTTGGATCTTGGTTTAACGGTGTGGGACTCCCACCCCATAATCCACTCCCTTTTTTTTTTCTTCTTCTTAATGCATTCCCTTCTCCCAGATTCAAAAAAAGAACTAGTTCTGTTCGTCTACTCTGCTGCTATACAAACTTACGATTAGGAAGTTCTCTATATAAATACGCGGTTCTGAATAAACGTGCAGTAGTCCTGTACGAACTCTGGAAGCAAACCCGCGAAAACACACTATCCACCTGCAAATCAAAAACCTCGACGAGACCAGCCTTCGCTCTCCAATCTCCATTCCAACGGCGATTTCTCAAATCAACCCTAGATGGAGCCGGTCGTAGCGGCGAAAGAGCTATCTTTCCGGGTAGGATTCTCCGGCCACAGCGGCCATCTTCGGCTCCAGCCTCTCTCCACGGTCGAGCGCTCCAACCCCGTCAAGTCGCTCCCCGACTTCATCCTGGTCAGTGTTTTTGTCTCACGTCTCAATTTCAATCGAATTGCTATGGACACTTTGTTTGTATATGTTCATGCTCGACATTCTAGTGTTTATGGGTTTTAGGGTTTGATAACGTTGGTACGCATTCACAGTGTTCTTATTAGAGCTAATCTATTGATGCGGTTAACTTTTGTGGATTTAAGGTCTCTATTTGGGCTTCAGTCTCTCTTGCCTCAACTGTCAAATCATGTTAATCACATTTTAGTGCTATTCAATTTAGTCACATATTTACATTTTGAAAATGTAGGGATGTAAATGGGGTAGTGATTGGAATACAAAGTTTGTGTGTAATGAAAACTGAGATAATTTGATTCATCTTGTCTCAAATTCTCATTGGAAATGTGTCAAATCCAACAAGTCACTCGTAGTGCCTATTTTGCCATTAGGTTCAATGAATGTGTTTTGGAAGCCAAGTCCACTTGATATAGATAGAGAAGAAGGATTTCTATTTCAAGTTCTCAAATAATAAATTATTGAGACACCCGCAATGCTCCAATTATAGTTTTTTGCGTTTGAGCAAGTGTGTGTAATTCTAAGAGTAATAACTCATGCATAGCTGCATCTCAGCCACCTGCATTTCCTACCGAGACTCCGGAGTCGATTAAGGAGTACATAGAGGAGACATATCTTTCCCCGAGATTGGATGCTGATGAGTTTTCTGCTGAGAAAGCTGGAAGGCAGTGGGATTTTGATTGGTTTGGTAAAGCAAATGTATGCCTAGAACCATCATTACCAAGGAGTATTATAGCTCCAGTATGGGAATTGCCTTTCAGGCGGCTTAAAAAGGGATCTGTACAGGAAAGATGGGAACCTGATTCCGTCGAGGTATGGAAATTTCTTACTCAATGTGTGTGCTAGTGTGATAATGTTCTCCCTCACATGGTCTCGAATTAAATTAACCCGACAAGCCTAGATTGCAAACAACAGTTGATGATAATCATATCTATTGTTATTGTTAATTTCTGCTTTCTGACTTTTGCCATAGAGTTGGCTTGTTCTATTTGTTAGGTGGAAGTTTCAGAATTAATGTCTGGAGCTCAGGATTCTGGTCCTTTGCCTAGGATGGCCGGACCTGCCAAGGATTTTGTGAGGGGAAGTATCAATAACCGCCCTTTTCGTCCAGGAGGCTTGTCGGACTCCCAATCTGTGGAGAGGGTTATTCCTGATGGAGCTTCTAATGGTGATTGGATACGAGAAGTTCTGAATGGAAGTCCTACTCAATCAACACCTCCTAGCTTTAAGCAAGGATTGGACCTTGGTGATCTCAAGGTGATACATTGGGATATGCACTCTGGACAACATGCTGGTTGTTTGCTTGATAGAATCTCACAACTTCATTTGACTCATTATCTTTTCTGAAGGCCTATCCAAGCTCGTGGAAAGTTTTCAATGACAAGAGTACTGGCATGGAAGGTGAAAAACTGGTCAGTTGTTGTCTTGCTCTTGTTTTTTCATTTAAACCAGCTACTTTTTTGTCATAAAATCTGTTCCCACATAGTTATGGGTTTTATTATCTTGGACTTGCTAGTTCTAATATGCATATTAGGTATATACCTGCAATATGCTTTCAAATAGATCATGAGAATTGTTCATGTTTTACTTATGTTATGTGTGTATAGTTGCAGAGTGAGTTATCAGTACAATTTGATGACTTATTCAAGAAAGCCTGGGAAGAGGATGTTGTGGGTGCTGAAGAAGATGGTAGGCACAATCACCTCTTAGATCATCACTTAATGGATATTGTTGAAGTGTTCCACATTGGAAGAATGTGGATTTACTGACCACTTGATTGATAAGCATCTAGAGGTCTCCACCCACCAGCTTGAGCTTTTGGGTTAGATCGGCTTTAACAACTATATATGCTTGTATAGTCATGAATCATGATATCGTAGACCAGCTTTAAATGACCTGTTTGACCTTTTGCCTCTTACCTGTTGGGCTTAGGATTTCATGGTAGCCATGGGGCCAGTCAAGATATGTCTTTCAAATAATTGAGCCAAGGCCATACATATGGAAGACAGAAATATTGCTATTGCCACATAAATATTTAATGCATTGCTGTTTATATAAATTAATATCTGGGTACTTGTTGTCCCAATTTTTAGTCAGCATTTGAGCTGCACCCCTGCATTTTGGTTCTCTTTTTCCTTGCAACTCGCTATGTGAGCAATGCTGGAATCCACATTCTGTTTAAATATTACATTTGTTTGTGCAATGTCTATCACAGTGAAGGATAAGTTCTGAGTTGTCTGCTGAAGATGTGTTATATAGTGGTTGTGTTACGGTCCCGGGTTCGGGATCGTGTTATCCTTATTTGGAGGTCGGATAGGTTGAGAGCTCAATTAATGAGAGAGCTCTTAGATCTCATTGATACCATTTTGATATCTTTTGATAAATTTACTTCTCAATTGACTCTCACTACCAGGCACCGGCCCTTCAATAGGTGCTGGGTTTCCTACTTCTAAGTGAAGGTTGATAATGAAAGAGATCATGCTAGACGACCTAACTACTTGGCTATATGGAGAACATGCTATATAACTAAAACATAACTAACTAAAACTTGCAGTAAAATAACTGCCGATAACTAACTTCCTTTAATTAAGGTGCAGTGGGGAAGACTCCTGAACTGTCACTCTTGGCTTGAATCTATTTTGAACTTGAACTTGCTGGATGTCATTCTCTTGCTGCCGTGTGTCCTTCAAAGCTGATCTTTGTACAGTCTGTGCTTAACTTTTAAGATGCCTCTGATGAATATAATATAATTATGCAACTTAATACTGTTTAAATTTTAGAATTTGATAGGACATATCATTGCTAATGCATCCATGTGGGGATATTGTTGCAAACTTCATCCTTGATAAAATAACTTCAGTTGACAAAGAGTAATAGTATTTTGTTTTTTATTCTCTCTCCTTTTTCTTTGATTCTTTAAATGTATTTGTAAAGGTCATTTGTCTGAGTCAGAGGATGTTAACTTGGAAGAAGAAGTGAGCAATGGAGACGCACAGAAGGTTGATGAGGGCAGGAGTGTTTCTGAGCATGAATTTTCCATTCTGGATGAAATTTTGTCTGTTGAATCAGGAGTATCTGCTTCAAAATTGGATGGAATTAATGATGGGGGAGAACAGCCGCCAAAGGAGGTAAGTACGCGGATGGCATTTCAGGACAGTTTTCACTTTTGAAATATCATTTATTTTGTTTTCCTGATTAGCTGTTACATTGCTTTGTGTTTAATGCTTTTAGATAACTTATTTGGCAGGCTTGGGCTGCTAGTGGAGGTAGTGAGGGCATAGCAGAACGATTTTATGATCTTGTTCCTGATATGGCCCTTGATTTTCCCTTTGAGTTGGATACGTTCCAAAAAGAGGTATTGATTAGTGCAAAGTTTCCTCTACTCTCTGTTAAGCATACTGATAGAAGTCAGGTTAGAAATGATGAAGTAAAAGTTGGACCCTAGTTATAGGATAGAGGATGAGATATTATTTTGGTTGATGAAACATTTTACTGGACATCTTTTATTCCTAAGTAACATATTGCACTTGCTATAGTTTAGGTTGCAAGGTTTTCTGTATTTTGCTTTTGGCATAACTTATTGTTAAACACAGTCCAATTATGCAATATTATTATTTTAGAAGGGCATTTTTGAGTTTAAGAACTTAACAGAACTCTGGTCTGTCTGATTGGAATCCGTGTTTTCTTTTCCTCTAGTCAATCTTACTTGTGAACAAAATTGCTCTTGTAGGACAACTTATTTCAGTTGACAAAAATTAATCACCCATCATCCGTTTTCATTACTCCTTCTCATGAACGTGTAAGTGATTTGCACTTTATCATAAGGTAGTTCTTTCTATGATCACAGGCCATCTATTACATTGAAAAGGGAGAGTCTGTTTTTGTGGCTGCTCACACTTCAGCTGGAAAGACAGTTGTTGCAGAATATGCTTTCGCTTTAGCATCAAAAGTAGGTCCTTTTGATTCTTTAAGTGGTTTGTTCATTTTATTTATCTATTTTGTGTTGACGAAGTATTTAATTATTCCTCATTTATTACATGAGTTTCATCTTTTCAGATATCAGAACTTTTTAAACTCAGCTGATAATTTTTTCTATACTTGTCACGCATGTAACCAACAGCTTGGTTGGGGGTTCTTGTAGTAGTAGTTTTCCCCCCTGTTATTTTCTTATCTGACTCTTATTTGTGCAGCATTGCACTCGAGCTGTGTATACTGCTCCTATTAAAACCATCAGCAATCAGAAATATAGAGATTTCTGTGGGAAATTTGATGTTGGCCTTCTTACTGGCGATGTTAGCTTGAGGCCAGAGGCTTCTTGTCTCATAATGACCACTGAAATATTAAGATCTATGCTTTACCGGGGAGCTGATATCATTCGTGATATTGAATGGGTAAAGGGCTCCATCCTGGTTCCTTATTTCTCTCGCAACTTTTTGCTGGTATTCTGACAAGGATTGTTACTTTTGATCTTTGGGTGTATGACAAAATAGGTTATTTTTGATGAAGTGCACTATGTGAATGACGTTGAAAGAGGTGTTGTATGGGAAGAAGTTATCATCATGCTTCCGAGACATATAAATATTGTTCTTCTTTCAGCCACCGTATGTATTTCTTCCATCTATTTTCTTTCTTGACATTACTTTTGCAGTTAGTTATTATTGATGAATGTACCTTGAGTTCTGTCAGTTAAGACTTAAGAGAGTGTTGAGAAGTAAAAAAGATCCCCACATCACTAAAAATAGGGAAAACATAACCTATAAAGGCAAGAGCCAAACCCAACTAGTAGGGTTACCTTTTAGTATGGGAAGCCTAATCCAATAAATAATTTAACCCATAAGATGCTGTTATGGATCGTTGTATTTCTGTTACTTGTTGGACTGCTGGCAAAATTCCTTCAGGCATCGTATATTCCAAAACTAACTTGGTTGTTTCATTGGATTGTGAGTTGATCTTTGTTAAGTTTTGTTTATCAGGTGAAATATCAGGCTTTTGGATTCTCATGCTACAATGTCAAAATTATCAGTAAAGTTTGACTTTTGCCTTTATATTTACTATTTCAAATCTTAACGTTGAATATGGATTATGGAAGTACCCCCAAATTGGCAAATCCTTTTCCTTGAAACACAAATGGAGTATCCCCTAGCTCAATGTAATAATGCCATTTAAATTTCTTGTCCATTTATTGGTCTAATGTGCCATTTCCTGCCCTGTTAGTTATTTAAATAGAAAGAATGCATCAAGTATATCAAACAGGAAATTATGACTGACTGCTACCCTCTGAAACATCATGATGGAAGCCAAGGAACGCTCCCTTTATAACAGTCCTCAGCAGCCCATTTTTTCAATCTGCTTAGTTGTATTGCATTTTATATTCCACTGGACAAATAGCCGATGCATTTCTTAACGGGTTACAATTGTTTTGCAGGTACCGAATACAATTGAATTTGCCGATTGGATTGGTCGAACTAAACAAAAGACAATTCGTGTTACTGGGTAGGTGTAGTGCATATCTTGGTAACTGAAGCACAAATGCTTTCCAACAAGTCTCACTGTTATTCTAACATAAAGAGGAAACATGTCATTTCTACTTGGCTTACAAGAGTTCTCCTGTTGGGATTGTTTTTGCTGTCAGGACTACACAAAGACCAGTGCCATTGGAGCACTGCATATTCTATTCTGGAGAACTTTACAAAATATGCGAACACGAATCTATGATCCCTCAGGGATTGAAAGCTGCAAAAGATGTTTACAAGAGAAAGAATTCAACCGCAGTTGGTGGTGGCAACAAATCATATGGTGGGTCTTCAGCTGCTCCTGACGGGGCACGGTCTCAGAAACGTGAAATTACTAATCGAGTACACCAGAATAAGCATCCTGGTTCCCAAAATTTAGGGAACTTATCTGGAACTGGTGGGGGCAATCAAAACAATGGTGGTAGCAAGAATAATTGGGGGTCAAAGAGAGCAGAAGCATCTGTGTGGCTTATGCTTATAAACAAGCTATCAAAAAAGTCACTTTTACCTGTACGTTATGCTGTCTTGAACTATAATTTGTTTTGTAGTCCAATCTTATCACCGTCTTATCTTTCTTGAACAACAAAAGGACATGCTAAATAACGTTTTGATGTTTCTAGTAGTCCTGCTTCTGAACAAATTTTGAGAACAGTACTGTGAACATTTTTTCATTGACTTTTTTTGTGCTAGGTAATTGTATTCTGTTTCTCTAAGAATCGCTGTGATAAATCAGCTGATAATTTGCATGGGACTGACCTTACCAGTAGTTCCGAGAAAAGTGAGATACGTGTGTTTTGTGACAAAGCATTTTCAAGATTGAAGGGTTCTGACCGAAATTTACCTCAGGTATGGTAGTTTACACTTCACAGATTAATTTCTTAATAGAGTAATGCTTACTTTGAATTCCCAAATCTTAAATTATTGTGATGGGTAGATTGTCAGAGTTCAAAGCCTTCTTCACAGAGGGATTGGCGTGCATCATGCAGGGCTGCTACCTATCGTCAAAGAGGTTGTTGAAATGCTTTTTTGCCGTGGTGTGATCAAGGTAAAGTTGTTTGATCAGAAAATTGCTTCCTTGTTCTGCTAAAAATGTGTTGGGTTTATGAATACTGCACTTAGTTACTGGTGAAGTAATTTATCACATTTACGGCTTACTTACAACAACTTTGTATATTTAGTATTTTTTTTCTCCTCTCAGTAGCCTTTATTAATTTATGCTCGTTTGTGTTCATGTTGTAGGTTTTGTTTTCAACTGAAACCTTTGCAATGGGGGTTAATGCTCCAGCCCGAACGGTGAGCCTTGTTTGGTGTTTTCGATACAGGGAAGACATTTCCTGCTATTAGGTTTCTAGTTTTACATTTTATCTTCTATACCTTCACGCACATTGACAGTGTTTCCTTAACTTTTATCTTTTTGACTGTGCCTGACATTCTGATCAATGCTAATTAACTGTATTTATTCCTAATTTTAGTAAAATCCTTCTGTAGATTGTTGGCATGTTAAAATGAGCATATATGAATCTAAAGGTTTGACCCCATCTTCATCAGATAGGAATTAATTTTTTTTATGTCAGAATTAGTAATAGCTAGCTTTAAGTTACAGGTGGCACAGTACTTCTCAGTTAGTTTTAATTTACATTGCGACACAACTTTGATCAATTACCAATGAGAGGATTGTATTGATTACACACCTTAAATATTTTTTTATCAGCATACTGACCATGAGAGAATATTGTATGGAGTCAAGCTGATTTTGTGATTAGGAAAATACATTTTTATTAGAAGTAGAGTAAGTTTGGGCAATTTCCTATATCCTATACCTAGTTGGTTTCCTTATCCTACTTCATTTGCTAATTCATGTAGGTTTCTTTCTCCCCTATATAAAAGTATCATCTATTGTAAGTTAATCAATCAAGTTGATAAATTTTTCACCTCAGCACATATAATCACGATCTCATCTAAGCTCAGGTTATGCTTATGTGTAATTTAGTGTAAGGGCTAATAGTTGATGGGAAATATAGTTTTCATAACATGTATATTCTATCAGCAGAATCATGTTATATTGGTTACAAGTTATTCCATACAAAGTAACTGACAAAACATATTCATATTTGACCTGTGTTTGGATCTGTTTTAGGTTGTTTTTGATACATTAAGGAAGTTTGATGGCAAGGAGTTCAGACAGTTACTTCCTGGAGAATACACTCAAATGGCAGGTCGTGCTGGGAGAAGAGGACTCGATAAAATTGGCACAGTTGTTGTAATGTGCCGTGATGAAATCCCCGAAGAAAGGGATTTGAGGCATGTCATAGTTGGAAGTGCAACTAGGCTTGAGTCCCAATTTCGACTTACCTATATTATGATCCTGCATCTTCTCCGGGTTGAAGAATTAAAGGTATGTCAATTGTCAGGATTTGATTTGGGGCTAAGCAAATGGGGCTGGCCACCCTCAGAACTCACACACAAATGAGCTACACAACCGGGGGGAAGCCCTCCCTGCAGACCGTTGGTGGACGGTCCAAGAATACCTTGTGACCGAGGTCCCATGGAAACCATTCAATAACATACACAAGAATGTAAAACCTCACCATAAACTAAGCACCTTTCAATAATTTACAATTTCCTATATTGTAATGACTTTCAGATTGCTGCTTGTTCTGTAAAAGTATTTCCACCATGTCTTTCAATTAACATGCAAATGCTTTTGCTCTTTAGGAATGGCCTGGTTGGTCAAGACGAGCACTTCTTCTTATGAGGTCTAGTGTTCAAACTTTAGCGGGTCATCTGCTCGGGAGTTGATGTGGTGAGAGGAGTCAGGTTAGGAATTGCCAATAGAAAAAAACATGCAAGGGTTCTTGTGGAATCTGTGAAATGCTCACTAAACTAACTGTAAAAGGTCATTTAGAAATTCGTTGACACAAGTTTTAGAGGATGCAGTTTTGGGGTATACTTACAGAGTGCTATTTTCATGCTGGTTTGCTGCACCCATGGGACTTTTTTATGCTATACAGGAAATATATTTTAGAATCCACCAACCAGGCACTTATTACACAATTATTTTGTTTAAAATGCAGTTCTAGTACTGTGTCAAAAGTTAGAGGTTATAGTTTTGTGTTCACTAATCATGATTTCAGTCTGATTAACCTGGGGACCAAAACTGCAGGTAGAGGATATGTTGAAAAGAAGTTTTGCTGAATTTCATGCTCAAAAGAAACTTCCAGAACAACAACAACTTCTAATGCGGAAACTTTCTCAGCCTACAAAGTCTATTGAGTAAGTCGGACACTATTTTGACTAACAATATATCAAAGCCATCTTATTGCTTTACAAGAACTGTTCTTCCTAGGGCATTGGTGCATGTTCTCTAAATCACAGTTATAGGTATTATTATCCTTAAGAGTGAAAATTTATGCTTGTATTTTCGATATAGTTCATGTGCATTTGGCTGCAAATGGATGTTTGAGATAGCTGTAGCCATGCTAGGCTATAAAATGTTACCATGAATATGATCAGCTGTCAAGTGATACGATGATGCCGGCACATGGAAAACGTTTCTTTTCTGACACAAAATAGCTATACTGAACACTTGAATAAACTTTCTGGGTGTAATACAAGAAATGTGGGGTTATTCCAGACTTGTGACATGGAATGATCATTCAGGCTAGAATGGCATTTTGGCTGGTAGTCATTCCATTTTCTTCCTTTCCATCATACCAAATGTAGCCTTAGTTGCTGGAAATTTTTGCTTCTTTCTGTAGTAGTTTGGAAAGTTTTATTTTGGCTGCTTGTCTGTGTTCTAGCAGGCATTTCTTTTACTCATGTTATTCCATACTGGTTTTTTATATTTTCCAATCGATTAAGTACACATGAATAATACCTAAAAAAGAGATGTATGTAAAGAATATGTTTAACGTAAGACTGGTAATTGTGGTTGGCTGTACTCTATCGTCATGGTGTGTTGTTTCACTATTTATGAAAGGAAATGGAATTTATGTCATGTATAATAAATAATAAGCTGTGACAGTTTAAATAGTCTTCACTAGTATATCATTATAGTTGCAGCCATGACGTCAGTAATGAACATGATTGCTACCTATATATATTGAAACATGGACCAGATCAAAACAAAAGCAGTTTTAGCTTATTAGATCTCTTCAATCCCTCGTATCTTTATGATTATTGAACACTTATGTTTGCCTGTAGATGCATAAAAGGTGAACCAGCAATTGAGGAATACTATGAGATGTACTCTGAAGCTGAGAAACACATTGACCAGATATATGAGGCTGTCATGCAGACCCCTACTGCGCAGAATTTTCTGACACCTGGAAGAGTAGTGGTTCTGAAATCCGAATCAGTAAGTTCTCATTTATAGTTTGCAGCTTACACTTTGTCCTTCTATATCTACTGGGAGCTTGATCTATTCATTTTTTGAGAGAGAGTTTTGCTTCACACTCAAGTTGTGCAATTATTAAAAGCAAGGTGTTAGCTTCCCAAATTGGTCATTTAATAATTACGGGCGAAATCCTTAAAACTACCTTAATGAAACCCCTATGAATGAAAATTACCCTGTGAAAAAAGTATGAACTTTAATATGGAGGGAAATGCTAGGACATTTGGTTAAAATGGATGGAAAACTTTGTTTTCTTCAAAATGACAAAATTCTCTTAAAATGAAAATAAGTTTAAATAAATAATTTCCATTTTTAATCGTTCATTTTATTTAAAATGATAGAATTGTCCGTGAAATGAAGAATGAATATTCCTCATAATTTTGTTTCATTTTATTTTAATTACCTATGGCATTTTTTATTTTTTAAAGGTCCAGGGGTAAATAGTCATTTTGTTTAAAAACTAAAATAAATCCAACCGTGTACAATTTTGCATAAAGTTCATATTTTTTCAAAGGGCTGTTTTCTGCTTGTGGACATAAAGTTCATACCTTTAATTGCAGTGGCAGTAGTTAGTTTCTCTGGGCTGTGTATCTATATGAGTGCTCTTTTTGTTTTAAAGCGCTGATTGAATGGTCAAGGGTGCTATTCTGATATCATTCACTAATGACAGGCGCATGACCACTTACTTGGGGTTGTTGTTAAGACACCTTCTGCTACTAACAAACAGTATATTGTTTTGGTGCTGAAACCTGAGTTACCATCACCGATGCAAACTTCCTCGGGGAGTGGTAGTGTACAAGATAAACAAAGTGCCGAGTTCCCACAGGGTTACTTTATAGCACCCAAATCTAAACGTGGTCTTGAAGACGAGTATTGCTCATCTTTAGCTCCACGTAAAGGGTCAGGTGTCATCAATATTAAATTACCACACCGAGGTGCAGCTTCTGGAGTGAGCTATGAGGTTCGAGGAGTTGATAATAAAGGGTTTCTTTGTATATGTAAGAGCAAAATAAAGATTGACCAAGCTCGACTTCTGGAAGATGTTAGCAGCGCTGCTTTCTCTCACACTGTTCAACAACTGCTGAAGTTGAAAACTGAAGGGAGTAAATTCCCTCCAGCACTAGATCCAAAGAAAGGTGTGCTCATTTCTTGGTGAATGAAACAGTCTTAAGGGGGAAGTTGAATGTAGAAATTAGGGGAGATTGCGTTTTACTACCATGCGCTATACACAATTTGGAGTTTAGTGTGCTAATTTACTACCCTTAGCTTTAAAAAAATGTTAGTTTACTACCCTATACTTTGAAGCTGTTGTACGGTCGGTTAAGTTGTATAAAATTCATTAAGCTAGGGTTTAGAGAATAGGAAATGTTGAAATTATGTCTTCATGTGCTCAGCCACATCATATAAAAGCATATTTTTGGTGTTTCGTATTCCCGAAACCCTAAAATTAACGAATTCTATACCACCATAACACCAAGTTCAAAGTATAGGGTGGTAAACTAGCAACATATAATCTGACATATTTCAAAGTTGAGGGAAGTTAATTGCAAATTGTGTCTAATACAGGGTAGTAAAACGTTATTCCCCTAGAAATTAAGTAGCTATTTGTCCACTAGATGGATTAGTTGATAGTATATGGTTTACTTGTGGTTTTTTAGTTTCCTTTTGAGCCCGTGTTTTACATTTCTTCAAGCCTCCAATTGATCTTCCTTATGCCCTATTAGTTTACTAAAGTTCAATAAATCTGGTCTTAGTTGATTGTTCACTTACACTCGAGGTAACCTTCTTAGTGGTGATTCGTTTCAGATCTAAAGATGAATGACATAAATCATGTGGAAGCATACTACAAATGGAATAGGTTACTTGAGAAAATGGCGGAGAGCAAGTGTCATGGGTGTATAAGATTGGAGGAGCATATGAATTTGGCGAAAGAGATAAAAAGGCACAAAGAGGAAGTTAATGCTCTTAGATTTCAAATGTCAGATGAGGCGCTCCAACAAATGCCAGATTTTCAGGGCCGGGTATTTCCATGACAGACCTCTATATCTTACTAAATTGTTTTCAACACTGAAGTTGTACTTAATATCTTCTGAATATATGTTGGAGCTGTATACTTGCAGATAGATGTTCTCAAGGAAATTGGGTGTGTAAACGACGACCTTGTAGTTCAAATAAAAGGCCGTGTTGCTTGTGAGATGAATTCAGGGGAAGAGTTGATATGCACAGAGTGTCTGTTTGATAATCAACTAGATGACTTGGAACCAGAAGAAGCTGTGGCCTTAATGTCCTCTTTTGTCTTTCAACAGAAGAATACTTCTGAACCTTCTCTTACTCCCAAGCTAGGTCAGGCCAAGAAGAGGTGAGTGTCCATTCCCCCTCTTCTGACTCTCTAGTCTATTCTACATGTCATAGTTCGTTTCATTGCTATATAATTGAGTATATATTCATACCTAGGATTTAAAAACTTGATTGGTGTTCAATCCCGGTCCTTCCCCAGAAGCTCAAGCTGATGGGTGGAGGCTTTAATATGCTAATCTAGTGGTCAATTCATCCATATCCTTCCGATGTGGGACACACACTACAACACTCCTCATGTTCGGGCCTCGCACGTGTTGCACACTGGCACCTAAAGGAGGTTCCTGCACACTAGGGCTGAGTCCCATGCCCAAACTAGCTATGCTACCATGTTAAAGCCCGATCCATCCCAAAAGCTCAAGCTGATGGGTGGAGGCCCCAATATGCTTATCAAGTGGTCAATTCATCCACACACTTCAACAATCGGCAATTCCTAACCCCTCCCCTTTCATCTGCACTTAAGCAGATGACCCACTAGAATTCGAACACTATGACCTCATAAGAGGCGTGCTCATCTTGACCAACTAGGCTACAGCCCTAGTGGGTATACCTAGGATTAATGCTCTGACAAAGGAGCTTGAATCATCATAGATACAGAACACTAAAGGATGCTGTGTGAGAGAATCGGGATAGATTATGTGTGAGGCCTTCACTAGGAAGCCATTATACAATGAATCAATATTCCTTGAAAGTAATGTGTATGGAAGGAAAGATGATTATAAAGTGACATTAGTTTATCACCTAAATTTCTCGTGTATATTCTATCTTGTTTTTTCCCTCTTATGCTGTCTCTAACTACAGCCATATTTGGTCAGATTATATGAAACTGCCATGAGACTAGGGGAACTTCAAGCTCAGTTCAAATTACAAATAAGCCCAGAGGAGTATGCCAGAGACAATCTTAAGTTTGGTCTAGTTGAAGTGGTTTATGAATGGGCCAAGGTCCTTTTCTCCAGAACCCTTAATCCATAATTTGAAATGCCTTTGGGATCTGACTATCTTTGTTTTGGCAGGGTACTCCATTTGCAGATATATGCGAGCTCACTGATGTTCCTGAAGGCCTTATTGTAAGGACAATAGTCCGACTCGATGAGACGTGTCGCGAATTTAGAAATGCTGCGGCTATCATGGGTAATTCTGCACTCCACAAGAAAATGGAAGCTGCCTCGAATGCGATAAAGAGAGACATTGTTTTCGCGGCTAGCTTGTACATTACTGGAGTTTGATCTTGTCATCATAGCATGAAATCATATCATGTTGTAGTAATCAGACGTGTAAACAAAGATTTTCATTTTCAAAGAAACCTTCAAATCCACATATTGTACTGTTGTATTGGTTTCTTATAATATCACATGAACACAACCAGGCATTGACATAAAATCAGAAATGTTCCATGAAACTGCAAGTCCATTATTGTGAGACGCCCTCTTGTCAGTTTTCGCTCCTTTTGGGTTTGTCCGAAGCAGAAGGAACCTGAAACGAAGAACTGTGTTATATGGACCGAACATCAAGGCTTGTATTGTAAGGGGGCATTGTGGTCATATAATAAATACCATATCAGGTGGAGCAGGGATCCAGTCATTGGTGGCAGGGTTGCCAGTGGAAGAGGAGTGACATGCATCATCAGTATCAGGTGTGAGGCTGAAGGATTTTCCACTTGAATTCTCTGTTTTAATGAACCCTGTTCCTGTCTGTCCAATCCAATTTCACATTCTTAGTGAGTTAAACAAATCTGACTTCACAATTAAAATATCAAACTAGCCTTTATATTTATTTAGCTATAGTTGCTAACATATCTCTTATCGGCCGACCCGATTAATTCGACTAATCCTCAAAACACCCTAACCGCCCGACTGACGCATATCAATTTTTAGTGATCCCAACAAATATATAAAAAATAAAAAGTAGCAGTAGGGATGTGAAAGATTAGTTACAGTGTGGTGTTGTTTGTCAACGCCGTTAAGATCTTGATAATACTCCGTCTCCACAAACTCCTCCGTCACTTTGCTTCCACCGTACACTAATTTCTGTATTCCAAACACAAACAAGCAAAACTTAGTACTTAATTATACACATAAGCAGATCAACAAGCGCGTTTGTAGTCCAACGGTCAGGATAATTGCCTTCCAAGCAATAGACCCGGGTTCGACTCCCGGCAAACGCATTCACTTTTTATTTTACCTGAGGGTCGTTTTGTTCTAGGCGGTGGAACTCGGTGAGTTCAGGGATAGTACCGTCGCCGTCGGGGGAGGACAAAACGTCGACGTATTGGTTGGAGTAGTCGCTGCGCTGGGGCTTGGTGTGGCGCTTGGGGACAAGGCCATCAAAGTAGTCTCTGGTCTGTTGCTCGATTTTGGTTTCTTCCTCGGCGGACAAGTGAACATCGCTCCTGTTTGGCCTGCTGCTACTCTGATCCATTTCTTCTTCTTCTTCTCTTCTCTCAACTTGTTAAATTATTTATCAGATGCAAATATGCAATGCAATGTGTATATTATATCTATCTTCTTATAAAGCCTGCTCAGTTCTGACTTCTGAGTTGTTGGTGGAAGATATTTTTGCATATGTTTAGATATTTTCTTGTGGTTGCTACGATTTTGAAGTTGAATAGGAATAGGGACCATCCACAAGTAAAGTGAGCAAAAAATATCGTGAGAAAGAGGTCCCTACCCAATTAACCTCGTGAAAGGTTACTTTTATTCGTTGCTACCTACCGGATAAGGCTTCAATAATATATCAACAACAACAACAAAGCATTTTCACTATCTACTTGGATTGC
This sequence comes from Erodium trifolium, assembly GCA_036897425.1. Classification (NCBI taxonomy): domain Eukaryota; kingdom Viridiplantae; phylum Streptophyta; class Magnoliopsida; order Geraniales; family Geraniaceae; genus Erodium; species Erodium trifolium. The sequence goes on from JAYMTN010000308.1 coordinate 16,204, forward strand.
TTTCATAAACATGACACTAAGTTTTTCAAACTAATATACTTGATGTTTATTTGTAGAGCATCCATAGCGGGGGTCGGATTTTGCGGGTTGAATGAGAGGTGGACTCGTGGTCATATTGTAGTGGAGGTCGGATTTTACAGATCGATTCGGCAGAAAATCACCGGATATTCAGAGAAGAGATGTTGAAATGATGAGAGAGATGAGAGAAAATTAGAGAGAGAAACATAAACGTTACATTTTGGTCGAATCAGCAACAATTTCCACGTCCACTCTAGGTGGCCTAAACATAAAACATTACACGATTGTTATTTGTAATCCCCTGCATGCTAGATTGTTGTGTAAGAAAACAATTTTTTTTTCCTTTTGTTATGGTGGGTAGGGATGTTGAAAATTTATCCACCTATCTGATCCACATGTAAAATTGTCCAATCCACGATTCCATGGGTCAAATCACATATAGCAGATCAGATCGCGGTCAAATAATTTAAATGCGCAAAGTTTCATACTGATTTCAATACGTGGATCACCTTATTCGCTCGCAATTTATAAATAGTCTACCATTTTTGTAAGTTTTTACCCAACTCTTTCAAACATAATCCAATTCAACCCTTTAAACACACTCAAAATATCATCACCTTGATCCAACAATGAAGATTGAATATAGCCAGTGTTTTTCAGTGGAACACTGACAGTATTCTACAAGCAGGATAGTAACAACATATTACTAATATAACCTAGATAGAGTATTTCTTTTATCATTACAAAAGTAGAGTATTAGAATTGTAAAATGTAGCTAAATGTCATGAGTATAGTTACATATGGTCACCTTTACCCTTGCTTCAATTGAATGCAATGAATTTATACATGATACGAATTGTACAGATCAGACCCGATCCATCATAAAACTGTACAAATTAATTCTACCACATATCATTATCTCACAATCGATTTATAGATCCGAAAAATATCAATTCGAACGAATAAAAACTTACTGAAATGAATGAATCACCAGCCTGTAAACATCCCTCGTGCTACTGGGCAATTCTTGCAGTTGGGGGTTGGTTTTAGTAGGTCCAAACCTAACTCATGAATAAAGATATGGGTCAGAGTATGGGTCGTTCACAACAAGTTCGAGTTGCCCATATATAGCGTATCTTTTTTTTATAGTAAAGATGCAACTTTTATTTTTTTTAAAGAGTTAGTACATGCTTGAGGGCCCTGACGGGACAAACACAATAACCCTGTAACTACTGAAACGTCTAGGACGTTTTGCGGACGTGCCATGAAGGCTAACTAACACATAGACTAAAGTAAACTGAACTAGAACAAGAATGAAATAGCATCCAAAATCTAATAACGATAAAACTAAAGGCGACTAACGAACGCCGCTAAATGTAGAGAAGTAAATGATATTTACTACGAATTTTATTGTTTATTAATGTTTGATAAAATCGTGTACTTACAAAACTCTTAATCATATTTACATTTGTAAAAAAAATCATATTTGAAAAAAAAAAAACATGGATGAGTCATGTTTTTTCTATTATTCCTATAGAACTGGGGCAGCATGATTAACAAGCTTGGCCAGGCGTACAGTATATGATTCCTGCGTTCTTGGTCAGGTCGCCCACAAGAGAACCATCTTTAGGTGGGA
>JAYMTN010000309.1:0-17830 GCA_036897425.1 Erodium trifolium
AAGAAAGTCTATAGTTGTTATTTGTACTAGAAAATCGAATAATAGTTATTTCCCGGTGTTTTCCCTAAATCTTATGTTATGAATATGATCATTCTAAGACCCTTGCATCAAATTGTAGAGTAGCAGTCAAGATAGATCCACCTGCAACAACATACTCATCACCCTTCTCATTCCCGATGCACATGGAATTGATCCTAAGTAACCATCATATATTAAAACAATATACAAATACATGACAACAAACATTCTTGTATCACACAAAAAATAAACGACTTCTTAATAATTGATGGCTTCTATACTAATTTTAAATCAAAATGCAATATTCTATAAGATTATATAGCAATTAACAAGAGCTATTTTGGATACAGAAATTTGCATCTAGCCTGAATAATGTGAAATGTAAATATAACTATTTTACATGTTTTTGGTTTAGATTCGAAACCACATCGTGTTGTGCTAAAGCTCATTTATCCTCATCTACTTCTTAATATTTGACAACAATTAGTAACATTTTTTGCGAAAAGGGCAATAAGGTAAATGACATCGAACTCATCATAAGAGACTGAGCTCTCTGAAGACAAATAAAAGAATCAAAGGAGTTCAATAAGATATCAAAGAAGAAATAATAAAAACAGAATAAAGAGAATTTTGCTTTGGATATGTGTGAAAACAAATAAAAATAAAGTAAAACCCAGCAAAAGCATGAGCTGAAAAAAATAAAAAATAAAGAAAATCTGAGAGAAAGTGGGATGGGAAGGGAAGTCTCTGGGAAGGAGATTTTGACCCTTCTCTCCCTCTCTCTCTCTCGTCATCAATGGTGGCTTCTTCGCAAAAATTCGTCAACGCGTTTATATTCTATTGCTCATCGTCTTCTTCTCCTATGCAGCTTCCTCTCCCAAGTCTTCTTCCTTAAATTCGCCCCTCTTGCCCCATTCCCATTTGGGCATTTCTCAATTCTCTTCCTCTCTATTTGCTAATTTCTTCTCTTAACTGCTGCCACTTACCCGAATTTCTCAATTTAAAGCTCAGATCGTGTTGTGTGATCCGGAATCGGTACAACCCACCTCGCGATTCTGCTTGATCGGTCCAGTAAAGGTTCAATCAGGTGTTTGTTTGATCGTAGTTACTTCAATTCAATCATGGGAAATTGCTGCGTGACCCCGTCGTCGGGATCAGTGAATCACCAGAAGAAGAAGGGGAGGAAGAAGCAGAACCCTTTTGCTGCTGATTACGTCCCGAACGGCAACGGGCACAGCCATGGGAACAAGCTGTGTGTGCTGAAGGAGCCGACGGGCAGTGAAATCGAGCAGAATTACAAGCTCGGGCATGAACTGGGTCGAGGTGAATTTGGGGTTACGTATCTGTGCACGGACAAGGTATCTGAGGAAAAGTTCGCCTGCAAATCGATATCGAAGAAGAAGCTGAGGACTGCTGTGGACATTGAGGATGTGAGGAGAGAGGTTGAAATCATGAAGCACTTGCCTCAACACCCTAACATTGTGACCTTGAAGGACACGTATGAGGACGACAGTGCTGTGCACTTGGTGATGGAGCTCTGTGAGGGAGGTGAATTGTTCGATCGAATCGTTGCTCGAGGCCATTACACTGAACGCGCCGCAGCTGTTGTCACCAAGACCATAGTTGAAGTTGTTCAGGTTAGAACTTGTCAGATTTTGGTGCTGCTCTTTGTTTAACTTATTCAGCTTCATTTTATATTAGTTTTGTGTGTGGAATTGTTGCTAAAATCCATTTCACTGAAGCCAGTTAAGAAATTAATAAATTGGTAGGAATTGGGAACTAATCAATCAAAACTCAGAAGTATTTGATGAAATTTTGAGATGTTTCTTGTTTGTTGAACTTGATGATTGCCTGTAGATTTGTCCGGTTTGGGTTACTCAGGATTTTATAGTATAGAAGCCCATTTGTGAATTTTGCCTTTCAAGAGTTCACCTTGTCTGCTCAAGTTGACTTTATTCTGGAATCATTATGTTTTGATTCCTATCTTGTTTGCAGAATAGTTTCGACTGCACACTGTTGCTGCAAAATACAAAACATTCTTCGATTCTATCATTGACTGAGACTATTTTCATAGTGATATAAAAATGAAATCCTCCTTTTTCCGTCTTTTGCTGTCTGTTATTGATTTAACAGTTATAGTGCCTGAAAGATGCTATTGGCAATGACTCAGAGCTCTTACTTTTTTGCATGATAAATTCATAAATACTCCGTTCATATGCATTTTGCTTACTATTTTCACATGCTCTGTTGTGTTCTAGATGTGCCATAAGCATGGTGTGATGCATCGCGACCTCAAACCAGAAAACTTTTTGTTTGCCAACAAGAAGGAAACAGCAGATTTGAAGGCAATTGATTTTGGACTTTCAGTTTTCTTTAAACCTGGTAATGTTTCTTTTTTACCAATTAATGCCTTTTCTTATGCTTTTTGGTTCACCTGGTTTACCAATACGGTACTTGGGTTGGTTCTGTATAAACTAGCTTACAACCTAGCCATTTCCATAACCAAGTTAATTGAGCAAATTTTGTTCCTTTCTGCAGGTGAAAAATTTACTGAGATTGTTGGAAGTCCATACTATATGGCCCCTGAAGTGCTGAAACGGAATTATGGTCCTGAAATCGATGTCTGGAGCGCTGGTGTAATCCTCTACATCTTACTTTGTGGTGTCCCTCCATTCTGGGCAGGTCAGTTCACATGTCAAATGAATTGAATTTCTTCTTTTAAGTCCATGTAGAAATCGGTGTATTACAAAATGGATTGAAGTGGAAGGTTTAGAGAATCATTCGTAGTCAAAACAGGGCATTTCTTGCTATTATATTGTCTACATATGTGCTTACATGTGTATGATATGAGGCTAATGTATCCTCTTTAAATTCCATGCAGAAACTGAACAGGGCGTAGCACAATCTATTATCAGGTCTCATGTAGATTTTAAGAGGGATCCTTGGCCTAAAGTTTCTGATAATGCAAAAGACCTCGTGAAGAAGATGCTTGATCCTAACCCCAGGAGCCGGCTAACAGCTCAGGAAGTGCTAGGTATTGTTTAACTTCGGTAATACTCAGCTAGTTGAGTAATAATTTACAGAATTTCTGTAACACGTAAATATGAAACCTAATTCACTCATGTTTCTTGCTAATAATGTATGCAGATCACCCATGGTTACAAAATGCAAAGAAGGCTCCTAATGTGAATTTGGGCGAAACTGTGAGAGCTAGGCTCAAGCAGTTCTCTATGATGAACAAACTCAAGAAAAGAGCCCTGAGGGTAAATACTATTTACAAGATTCATAACCATCTTTATCTTCAAACAATATGAGTTCTCCTTTTGTTAAAAATGCTTTTGAATTTGCATTGAGCAGGTAATTGCTGAGCATTTGTCAGTGGAGGAAGTTGCTGGCATAAAGGAAGGGTTCCAGATAATGGATACCACCAACAAAGGCAAGATTAACATTGAGGAGCTTCGAGTTGGGCTGCACAAGCTTGGTCATCAGGTTCCTGAGGGTGATCTTCAGATTCTAATGGAAGCTGTAAGTATTATTAAATTATCAGGGCTAAATGCAGATAGCTATTGCGTACTATATATCTTTTGGACATAGCTATCCTTTGTTTTAAACTTTCACATCCAGCTACCTTGACTTTCAAAAAAATTCACTGCTCTTTTTCACCCAAAAATGACAAAAACGTCCTTGACCCTAATCTCTAAAAGACTTCATAACTACCAAAAACATTTTGATAAGATATAGAAAACGGTTGAGTAGATGTAGAAAGACCCCTTAAAAGATAAAACTATTAAAAAGATGAAAAAATTTGTGTTTTCTGAGACTAGGGTCAGGGGCATTTGTGTCATTTTAGGTAGCTGGATGTAAGAGTTTAAACCTTAAAGTTGAAGATAGATGTGCAAAACAATTATCGTATGCAATAACTATCTGCAATTAACCCTAATTATTATTTATTCATACTTTGTAAGACTAAGATCTTGCAGTAGTTTTTGACAGTTGTAAGGCTAAGATTATGTGATTGTTGCTACAGGGTGATGTGGATAGAGATGGATATTTGGACTATGGAGAGTTTGTGGCTATTTCGGTTCACCTGAGGAAGATGGGCAATGATGAACACCTAAGGAAAGCATTTGTTTTATTCGATAACAACAAAAGTGGGTATATCGAGATTGAAGAGCTGAGGGATGCTTTAGTTGATGAAATTGATGATACCAACGGTGAAGAGGTCGTTAAGGCCATTATGCACGATGTGGACACAGACAAGGTCAGTTTGGTCTTTTCATAGCACATACAAATAGATGATGTTCTTGATCTTTAAAGATTTATGCTGTTCCATATAGATATAACTTTGGATGTTTTATTTTGCATAGTTCTGATTGAATTTCATGAACTCGCAGGATGGGCGGATAAGTTATGAGGAGTTTGCTGCAATGATGAAAGCGGGAACGGATTGGAGAAAGGCATCAAGGCAGTATTCACGAGAGAGATTCAATAATCTCAGTTTGAAATTGCTGAGGGATGGGTCATTTCAAGTGAATACTGATAGTAGATAAATCAGGAAAATAGAAGGGCTTGCTTACTTATTGAACAACTTTTTCTTTTATTTTTTGTCTAGTTTTGTTTCTTTCTCCATGTTTTTTTTTGTTTTCTGAGGGAAATTGAGAAAAGTCTGAAAAATATGTTTATTTGTAGAGCTTTGTATTTCCCTGTTCCCTTATCCTTCTCATTTCTTACACATGAAGTAACCAACTTGTTTGTATAGGAAATACAAATTTCTTATGATTCTTCAAATGAAAAAGAAAAAATTAAGACATTGATGAATTTTATTGAAATATACAGGAACCATTCCTAAGTATGATCTGATATCTCATATATTTTTTAAGTAATGAATATCATATAGTAATATCACGACTTTCAAAATGATATCTTGACCGTTTTAAGAACGACCCTATACCAAGAACTCCGGAGTATAGGTTACTTTCCGGATACTTTAATTCTTGCTTTCAACGCTCCCTAAGGAGAAAAGAAGATATCCCCTCACACTCTTCATGCCGCTCTCACTACCAACTATTATAAGTAAAGATAATTACATCACACATTGAAAAAATGAATGTCATCGATCAAGATGATCACCATAATCAAGTTGAAAGTGTAGCGGTTTAGAAATGAGAGATGCTCTCATCTAACGCTCTCTTTTATCTCTAGTACTCTTCGTCCGTCGACATTGCCAAGGGTTGTTTCGGTGAGTAATGTTGTTGGAGAGGTGTTGGCTCATGGGGAAGGACTGGATCACAGCTCAGGAAGGTGGGAGGGATGGATAAAGCCGGAGTTGGGTCTGGTCGTGCGTTTACAGAAACTCCGGTGACTGTATAGGGAAATCGAGTACAGAGCATAAAGCACCATGCGACCTTGAACTCGGTCAAGGCTCATAACAACACTGTGTAGGCTGCGTCGGGAGTTAGAGTCCAATGACTGTCGTTCTCATCTGCGGATTTTGTGTGATTCAAATCTTGCACCAGGTACTTGGATTTTTGTCTCAAATCTTCCTCTTGAATCTTCTTAAACTTGGGTACAAAATGTCTTTGGTACCTTTGGTTCAATCGACGACGTGCAGAGTCTGTGGCCAGAGTCTCTATTAGTTGTGAATAGGCGTGCGATATCACGATTTTTTGATCGTCGGAGCCGTTGGCCGGTGGAAGCTCGGTCGTTTCTTTTAGGATAACAATGGAAAGATCCTTGGTCGCAAAATCAGAGAAGTCATTTGAAATCATTATCAAATTTGAAATCAAAGCAGTCGTTTCCAATTCTCGGTATGTTGTGTATGATCAAGACATTGGCCCTGTCTCTATTCCCGTATTTGGTAATCATGGCTTAACTGCTCCGGACTTGGCAGGTTGTTAGCAAGCCATTGACGCCAAACGGAATGTAGGTTTAATATATGCATAACTGATAATGAATTATAGGACAAAACAGATGTGAATAAAATAAGCAATAAGAAACTGAAACAACCAATCGATATGACGTGCAAAAACGAGAAACGAAGTTGTGGCGTGGCAGCAAAGTCCACTGACTTGAAAGCAATAACTACGGTGTGACCGTGGTGGCGATCAACAACGGTTGCTCCCCGAGGATAACACAGCTCTACCCAGCAGTGCGCTCACTCGCTCTACCGGATGTGGAAGTAGTGGAACAATAACCAAAACGGGTGGAAGATAAGTGGAAAAAATGAGAGAGAGAAAGGTGTATAAGTTTAGCTCTGATTGTAGTGTAAAACATAAAAGCCAAATGAATTAGAGCCTGATATTTAAAGGCTGAGAAGGTAAGGGTGTAAACGTTGAACCATAATTAATTATGAGATTTTCCGTTTCAATAAATCAAGGGAGAAACGGAACCCACTTAAAAGCCACATATTTTTTGTTACGACTCGTTCAAAAACGTTTTGAAAAAGTCCTTTTAAGAAAATCAGAAAAAATATTTTCCAAAATATAATATTTTAATGTGTTTTAGCATTCCCCGCAAGGGCTCCACCCCATCCTGAACCAGATGGACGGCGGCTGCGATGCGCGAGGCGCGGTCCGTCACATTCTTCATAGAACCCACTAACAAGTCTTGAACAAGAAGATGCAAGGAGTCTATTATAAGCTCTCCGAAAATGTCCCACACGTTTGATGTGGGACTTTTGCTAAAATACAATAAGGCAAAGGAGCCATTTTCCAACACAGAAAACTCAGACACTGATTCACGATGAGCCCAAATTGGTTGAGTGAACGACATATGTTGGTGATGATGTGAGCAAAGATATGGCTGTGTAAGGGAAAAGCAGCACGGTAGTTGTGGAACAGAGCATGTGTCATCCTTACACGGGAAAGTTGAGTAACGGGGAAGGTGTTGCTATTGTTGCGACTTGTGATGAGGACTTGACTGGGAGGTTGATCTTATCGTTGGTGGGGCAGTTGTCACCTGGAGTCGGTTGATTCTCCCGTGGTTGTGATGGAGGCGTTGGCTCCCGTTGCGAAAGAGACGGATTTGTTGAGTGAGAATCACGACTCGGATAGTCCCTGGAAGGATGCCCTCCTTAAACTCCCGAAATGTATGGGTTGGCTCCTAAAATAGTTTTCGGCACCCTGTTTGTCGAGTCATGTCTATCACACCAGGTAAAGAACTCGATCTTTGGATCGAGAAAGAATTTTTAATTCTGTTGATGTGTGAAAACAGGTGAACGGCGCTCTTACTGCTCAAAGTTTTCTCCTATGGAGAAGGCTTTCGATGATCCGATTTTAACTTTGAAAGGTGAAGAGTGACTCACTAATGAGGGTTAATCATTATGGTTTGGACTTGCAGCCCTTTTTTCTTTTCGGGTTTTGGCCCTCTACCTCTATTTTAGAGTTCTCATATTGTCGTTGTTTTCTTTGTTCATGTCCTCCTTGGCCTTGGAATTTTTTTTCTAATAAATTTCTTAAGCTGATAAAAGAAACATAATCAACTTGAACTAAATAACATATTTTAATTCTTGTAATACATGTGAATACCATACAAAAAGTAATAAGTGAATCTCATCTCATCATTAGATCCAATCATGTACTTCTCCAACAATGAATCTATATAATAAACGCAACAATAATGGATAAAGTCCTAAATCGCCAACGAAGCTTGAAACACACGAGTGAATTGAAAAACACAATCTAACATATTTCTATCTCGTCAATACAAATCTAAAAATGAGATGGGAACGAAACCTTGGATTGGGATCAGGAAATCAAAATCATACAGGAGAAGTTACGTGTATGGTTTTGAAGAGATTAATTAGTATCCTAATATATAATATAATAATATCATACTTGGCGATGACAAGTCGGTCACCACTTTAGGCCAGAGCGCTGTGTTGGCTTTATATTAAACAATAACTCAGATTATAATTATTATCATCGATTCTAAGTTTGTAGTGGGTATTTCTTTTTTTGATAAAAAGTTTTCATTTGCTCAGGAAAAAATAGAGCTTGAACAAAGTGTATAATTAATATGTAATGATGGCTTCTCCCACTTCATTGTTTACTACAATAGTTTAGTACAATAATGATGCCAGTTAAGAACTATAGGAATGCAAGACACGTAAGTAACTAATCTGAATTGGACCAACAAAGTGATTGATTGAGGGCCATTTTCAATTTGAAGACATGATTAACTACTATTTTTAATCCAACTTCATCAAAATTATTAATCTGAGCTGTACTAAAATCCAAAGAGAAAGAAACACAAGCTTCATGATTGCATTAATCAAAGGCTAAATTGCGTCTCTATATGTCTTTTATTTCCAGAGGTTTACTTCTTAATTTGTTGTGTGTCTGTTCGATCTTGAAAGTCAATCGTGACGACAGAGAAAATTACATGATGACAAGGATGTATTTGAATTTTGCTTTCTTAAATTTTGGTTGGCCCAAGGAAAAGAAACAAGTGAAACTTAAGCTCTCTGGTCTCTGCGCCTAACGAATGAGCAACGAGCACAAATCACAAGTATACTAAACAATGGCTAGTGTTCTTGTTTCTTCAAGTAACCAAGCCAATCCCAGATTTATCGCCTTGCATTTGGATCTGTATCTAACCCAAATATAATTGGAGTTATTAACTATAGATTTTAACATCATGATTGATGGGACACATCATTTCAACCTGATGTTTGCGAGGCATGTGATCACCTTCATATATAGGATTTGACTTTTATGTGTACACAGCAGTTCATAGAGGCAGAGACACGAGGAGAAATGAAGCGATCAAATTGATTTGATATAATGTGGTTTTTATTTAAAACCAGGTTTTCACGAATCACTGTTAAAAAATATTGATGTTGCACATTAAGTTAAACCCTAATTTAAAAAAACAACTACATTTGTTGTATTTTTAGTACGTGAGTTTAGAGCATGTGTAATGGGGTCGACGCTGATCGATGTTGACGTTGAACTCGAAGACTCGGCGTTCGTAGTGCCTTTGGAACTTCATCACTCACGGGTTTTCGTTGTTCTAGTGGTCCTTGCAATTCTTAACGGACCGCAACGGATCATTTGGTCCACGTAGCGTAGTGACTTCCTTGCCGATGCCACCTCAGTACTTCACGTTCGTCTTATTATTCCCAACAATTGAATCGTATGAATTTACCATCCATGTGCGAACAAGAGCTCGTCCTTCTCGGCGCTCCATTTCGTGCGTGTTTTTTTCGCTGTCACCTGACTCGCTTGAGTTGTCCGTGCTTGCAAACCTTCGGCCGTGTAGGGACTCGATAACACCTCCACTACGTCTTCGATAATGTTAGGACATTCTTGACTTGTCTAGGCTCCGGGAGAAATGCTCTTGTGTTTTCGGGATGAAATCATTCATTCCGACCAAGAAAGGATCGAAATCGAAATCCATCGCCAACGAAAAAAATAAGAATATCAAGAAAGAAGAGAGTAGTATATTGAGAGGATTTTTGTAGATGTTTGCAGATAGAAGGGAAGCTTGTTGTTTATATAAGGGAGAGAAAAAATTAGACCGTCGACGCATCCACAAGGCGTCACCGTACAGGTTGACAACGGTCGGTGGCGCTCTCGAGGCAGTCAGCGCTGACTAGCAACGGTCATATTCACAGGTTGATAGTACTGTCTGTAACATAACCGACGTGCTCATCTGCCAGCGTATACCCGCCAGTTATCTGCCGTCACTTTGTCTCCGTCAACACCTATCCGCTATTGAATCGCCTACAACTGAATATGCTCTTAGATTATTACAGACGAAACCCATTGACGGACTACCATGCACTTACAGAGGAGTCAGGTGTCACGGTCCTTACCATTAATTATGTTTTAATTAATGTTGGTGGATTTCTAAACCCTTTATGTGTCGACCATTATGAAGAACATTTGACTGAAAAAGCCGATCCAATCTCTCTTTAATCACTCCCCTAATCTGAAGTTAAATATCTACTTTTGATCACACTAGCTATAATTAGCTGGCCGCTTATTTCGTGTTTTGCATTAATGGTGGTCCCGACCAGTTTCGTCCCAAATTACCACGTGGAGTCTCACGTGACCGAACAGAGAACACCTGACACGTGGCCAATCAAGAGCGAGATGATTAGAGGTTGGTAGGATTTTTTCATGGAGAGTCAAAAATTGAAGCTAATTAGACCCCACTTACCCTGGTTAGATCAATGACTAATGTCTTTCATTTTTCCAACTTATTTCGTATAGCACATATTTATATTGAGTATTAAATAAATTCTGATATCACATTAACATCTAAATTAATTTTTATTACATTTTAAAGGTGATAAACAGATGTACATTATTTTGGTCAAATTGTATGCATACGACCGCCCAAAGATGAGAGGCATCGTCAACATTATCGGAACTTGAATGATAGTATAAGTTGAAGCCCTTTTTGAGGGCTGCCAGATCCATGGGCGGTCCTCGTCTCGATACAATGAAAATCCATTTCTTTCCCAAGAACCCAAGGGTCGTGACGCACATATGTCCTTACTCTCTTCACATGCTCTGGATCTGTATCTTCTTTCTATAAATATCCACTATATTTTAATCTAATAAAACAAACGGGGGTCCACGTGCCACGATCTGAGAGGTCCTCTTTGATTGCAACTTGCTCGAACTTTAACGCCCCTCCCGGTATATAAACCGACCCGCCTTCATTTCCCTCCTCACTCAATCGTGTTGAGCCAGACGTGAGCCCAAGGGACTTGTACTGATCGTCCGTTCGTTCCTTCGTTTCTCTCTGCGAGGAGGAGGAGGAGCATTCCTCTTCTGATTGAGGCATTTTCTCTCTCTTCTCCACCGGATCTCTCCTCTCTCGCTAGCTTCGTCGCAGCAGGTTTACTGTTACCGGTGAGTTTCGATTTTGGTGAACTTTTAGTCGTATTTATTCCGCTTCTCTTCGTGTGTGGTTGGAGTTGGAGATGTTGATGTTGATGTGACGAACCTAGTTGGGGATTTTGGCTTTTCGCATGATGAAATCTCCAGAATTCTGTAGAAATTGATTTGATGTGATGTTGATAGTTTTATCATCTTTTCGGTGGAAATTCAAGTGCATAGGAGAAGAGTACCTGAAGATTTTAGCTCTTTTTGTTTGATTTGTTCATTTTATGCTCAAGATCTTCCGATTTTGGTGTTCATCTGCAGAGTTTGACTGGTTGTTTGTGAACTATATGACATTGAACTAGTTTGATTGTAGTAATTGGCTTGGATCTTCATGAACATCACAGATCCTCCCAATCTAACCTCCTTCGAACACTCAGACTTGAAGCAGTTAAGAAATCGCAAGTAAAAGATGTTGGATATAACATAATTATGTACTTCTTTGTTAGTTAATCAAATTCAAATTTGATTATTGGAAGTTGATAAAAGCTCCATCTATTACAGAGTCCTTTTTCATTCATCTCTCAGGAATCTGGTCATTTTGGGAGCTTTTCTAGAATAGTAATCTATGAATATGGGCCTTCATTTTAATGTTTTGTCTGTATTTCTAAAAGGTTCAGCTAATGTTTACAAGTGGAAAGGGACTTTTCGGTGATCTGTTCACATGCTATTGTTTTTTCTCTGTTGTTATGTACCAATACTTTGTTAGTTCTATTTGTTTGTTTTTTCCCTAACCAAAAAATCATTTCAACTTTTTTGTTACCATCACAAGCATTAAGACTGTAAGTAAGCATAGATTTTCCTATTGGTCAAAAAATAAATGCATCTGATTATGATATGGTGTGGTTCATATTGTGAAGCAGTATCAAACACCTCAAAGATGACGGTCACACCAAATATCTCAGTCAATGACGGGAATCTGGTGGTTCACGGGAAGACCATTCTGAAAGGAGTACCAGAAAATGTTGTGCTAACTCCAGGATCAGGTGCTGGGCTTGTAGCTGGTGCATTCATAGGTGCCACGGCCTCAGACAGCAAAAGTCACCTTGTCTTCCCCATGGGTGTTCTAGAGTAAGTAATATTTATTCCTCATTTACTGATGTTCAATTAGGAAATTTGTTATATATATATGTCTCATATTTGCAGAATCAGTTTATTTATTGCTATCTTAAGTATTGAACTCTAGGCTCAATTGGACTGTCATATATGTCTATTTAATTGCATCTAGACTTTGGAGTATTCATTAGGCTGCAAGGCATGTTTTTCTCATATATCAGTAACTCTGAGAACTTGAAAATCCTATTATAGATATGTGCAGTATTTAGTGATTTTTATCCTCTATAGTAAGTAATAAGCTACTACGATTCCTTCACTTAAAGCTAGGGGGAACAGCCTTGAATTAAAGTCCCTGGGATTAAATCTTTGAATCTCCTTAACAAAAGGGGATTGAGTGTAAAGATTTTGGATCTTATCTTGAAAATGTATGCCACCTATCTTTTAAAGAGAGTAAACTTAGATCAAGTTTGAGTGAAGTACTAAAACAATTTACATGTAATCTGTGTGACAGGGATCTACGATTTCTGTGCTGTTTTCGGTTCAAGCTATGGTGGATGACTCAGAGAATGGGGAGGTGTGGCAGAGATGTTCCTTTGGAAACCCAATTCTTGCTCGTAGAGAGTAAAGATGGCACTGATGGAGGTGATTCAGATGATTCTGCAACCGTCTACACTGTCTTTCTTCCTCTCCTTGAAGGCCCCTTCCGCACCGTTCTGCAAGGCAATGAGAAAAATGAGATTGAGATGTGCCTCGAGAGTGGTGAGTAGATCATTGGTATAAAAAAAATTATATAGTGTAGATTGTATAAGCCCTGTCCACTTTGAGAGGATGTAGTGGAATTGCAAACAAGTGACGCTATTTGTGCTTTTTGTGGTGTCTGATTGATTTTCCAGGAGACAATGCTGTTGAAACAAACCAAGGTCTTCACATGGTCTATATGCATGCTGGGACTAATCCGTTTGAAGTCATCAACCAGGCTGTGAAGTAAGTTCGTGTCTTGTATTTGAATATAACTTCTTTCTCCTGTTTACCTATCTAAAAATAAACATTTGTGAGTTTTTTGCTAATTTCCTTAAACTTATTGAAATTTAAATGTGCTGGAATAAAATTCTGTCTTTTTATGTTTGAATTGTAAACATAGTCTTAACATTTACTTTTTCTTTGATCAGGGCTGTGGAGAAACACATGCAAACATTTCTTCACCGTGAAAAGAAAAAGGTAAGAGCTTTGTGTTATTTTTATATGTATGATCAAGACTACTGTACTGAGTGCAACAAAGCTGGGGGTGTTCGAATGGATCTCCTAACCATGTTTCTTGGTAATGCGTAGCTACCTTCTTTCCTCGACTGGTTTGGTTGGTGCACATGGGATGCTTTCTATACAGATGTCACAGCTGAGGGTGTAAATGAAGGCCTTGAAAGGTAACCACCGCCAAGACTTGACCATTTCTTTGTCACAAAATGGACATAACTTGGGAAAATGTTTCTTTTTAAGAATATAGAATTAGAATTTGATGAGTGACCAGCTCTCTGGTTATTGATTGCAGCTTGTCAGCAGGAGGTGCTCCTCCACGATTCCTGATCATTGATGATGGTTGGCAACAAATCGAGAATAAATCTAAAGATAGCAACTGTGTTGTGCAAGAAGGAGCACAGTAAGACCTTTCTTACTAACTTTGCTTTGCTAGAATCAATACCATATGCAACAACAAGAAATAGGAAGAGAAAAAGAAGTTTATATTTGTTTTAGTATATCATGTTAAAGATACTTCTGTAAGCTCAACAAGAAGATTCCACATATCCATCATGTTTGTTGCATTGTTTTACTGAGGTAGTTACTAATCCATTGGTGAATAATATGTTGCAGGTTTGCAACTAGGCTGACAGGTATAAAAGAGAATGCAAAGTTCCAAAAGAAGAGCAAAAATGATGAGCAAGTCTCAGGGCTGAAGCATCTTGTGGATGAAGCAAAAAATCATCACCAAGTGAAGTAAGTTATCCCATCCTTGTCTTCTTTTTTTGCTGTTAGTGGTGTAAATAGTCCAAGTGGCATGTTCTGTTTGACACATATCTTGAAAGGGTTTTCAAGTCATTGTAAGGCGAATAACTAGTTCTTAAGCGCATCTTTCCATAATTAGATGCCTAGTCTTGAGTGAAAACAACTATTTACCTTGAAACAATCTATAACGCTAATACTGTCAATTTGTGCAGGTCTGTATATGTATGGCATGCTCTAGCCGGTTACTGGGGTGGGGTGAAGCCTGCAGCCGATGGAATGGAGCATTATGATACTGCCTTGGCATACCCAGTTCAGTCTCCTGGTGTGATGGGCAACCAACCAGACATAGTCATGGACAGCCTCTCTGTTCATGGTCTAGGCCTGGTGCCCCCAAAGAAGGTCTTCAACTTTTACAACGAGCTTCATGCCTACTTGGCCTCATGTGGAGTCGATGGAGTCAAAGTTGATGTTCAAAACATCATCGAAACACTGGGAGCGGGGCACGGTGGTAGAGTCTCCCTCACCCGCAGCTACCACCAAGCCCTTGAGGCCTCAATTGCCCGGAACTTCCCTGACAATGGATGTATTGCATGCATGTGTCACAACACTGATGGAATCTACAGTGCCAAGCAGACCGCTGTAGTGAGAGCCTCTGATGACTTCTATCCTCGAGACCCCGCTTCACACACTATTCATATCTCCTCTGTGGCTTACAACACACTTTTTCTTGGTGAATTCATGCAACCTGACTGGGATATGTTCCATAGCCTGCACCCAGCAGCAGAGTATCACGGGGCAGCTCGTGCTATTGGTGGATGTGCCATATATGTCAGTGATAAGCCAGGGAACCACAACTTTGAGCTCCTGAAGAAGCTTGTTCTTCCTGATGGATCGGTTCTTCGCGCTCAACTACCGGGCAGGCCTACCCGGGACTGCCTCTTTGTTGATCCTGCTAGAGACGGATGTAGCTTGCTCAAAGTATGGAATGTGAATAAATGTTGTGGTGTGGTTGGTGTGTTCAATTGCCAAGGAGCTGGCTGGTGCAAGGTAGAGAAGAAGACCCGGATCCATGATACAGCTCCTGGTACTCTTACAAGTCATGTCCGTGCCACTGATGTTGATAACCTAGCTCAAGTGGCTGGTGGGGATTGGAATGGGGAGGCAGTTGTTTATGCCTATCGATCTGGTAAATATATATATATCTAGTTTTGGATCAATGATTCAAAGTTCCTATGATACAAACTTCTGATATTCTTTTGCCTTTTTCAGGAGAGGTGATCCGGTTACCCAAAGGCGCTTCACTTCCGGTGACCCTTCAAGTTCTTGAGTACGAGCTATTCCATTTCGCTCCCCTAAGGGTTAGTTCTTGCAATAACATTTTAGTTCTCTCCTCGTACTAGTGTGGATGATTTGCTCATAAAAGATTTGTGCCTTGATGTAGGAGATCACTCCAAACATTTCATTTGCGCCAATAGGCCTCCTTGACATGTTCAATGGCAGCGCTGCAGTAGAGGAAGTTGAGATCCGTATGGCATCGGGAGAGAACGTGGAGGTGTTTGATGGTGAAGTGTCGTCGGAGTTGAGTGGTTCTCTGAGGCAGAACCGGCCTCCCACGGCAACAATTGGGCTGAGAGTAAGGGGATGTGGGCGGTTTGGGACATACTCGTCTCAGCGGCCACTGAAATGCTCAGTTGATGGCGTGGAGAGTGAGTTCGAGTTTGAGGCAGACACTGGGTTGGTGAGTTTGAGCATCCCGTTTCCAGAAGAGGAGATGTATAGATGGCTTGTAGAGATCCAAGTTTAAGGACCATTCCGTATTCCCCATTTGCAATATTGAATAACGATATTCAAGTGCCGCTATTGTTAGTAGGTCCACTCCTGTCCTTGTGTGGAAGTAGTAGTAGTAGTAATAATAGTGCCTGTGATCCCTTCTATGTAATAAAATGTTTTTATCTTTTATCATCCTTCTGTATTTGCTCTACTCCTATGCATTTAGGGCATTCTAACGAGTCATTTTGATGTAAAATTGTTATGGCCTTTATCTGTAATGAACTATATTTTAAGTTGTCTATCGTTGTCCTTGTCTTCTTGATTTCGACCTCCTTTCACATTAGAAATGCTACGATTCTTGCTTGATCAAAGAGCACCAACTCTAGCTCAAATGAATTGGATCATTAACTGTGAGGCTAAATTTTGCAAAGGACACACCAATGTGGTGGCAGATTCTCTTTCTGTTCTTGCATTATCCTCCATATCTTCTGATTTATTGTAGCTTATTGTTTCTTCTTGGATGTCTGATTCGAAGCTTCAGAATCTTCTTCTGAAGCTTCGGGAACACCCAACCAACCTGCGAAACCATTATACTGAGCAAAACAACCCGTTGTGTCGCAAAGGGAAATTATGGTGGGTGCTGATCCTCACTTACGGGCATATATATTGCCCTATTTTCATTACTTTGCTATTGGAAGTCACTCAGGGGTACATGCGACCTTAAAACACATCTCATCTCACTTATATTGGAAACCATGAAGAAGGAAGTTGATGCTAATGTCGCTACTTGTGTGACTTGCCTAAGAAGCAAACCCGATCTAGCAACTTCTCTAGGTTTGTTGCAACAACTTCAGATTTCTTCTCATGCATAGTCTGATATTTCCATGGATTTTAATGATGGGTTACCTCGTTCCCACGTATTTGAGGTTATCCTTGTAGTATTTGACCGTCTAACCGAATCAGCTCATTTCGTGGCTCTTAAACATTCATATACTGCCATCTTTGTAGCCCGGACATCTCTCGATCATGTTTTCAAGATCCATGGCATGCCTCAGAATATCGTCAGCGATAGAAATAAGGTCTTCATTAGCACCTTTTGTTAAGGAATTGTGCCGCTTGCAAAACATTAAGCAAAACCTTTTCTCTGCTTATCATCCACAAACAGATGGCCAACCAGAGGTGGTCAATGAAGACTTAAGACTTATCTTCGTTGTATGTGCATCGATTTTCCGAAAGACTGGGCTAAATGGCTTCCCTTAACGGAGTGGTGAAACAATTCTTCATTCTATTCCGCTATCAAGAACCCCACACGAATCTCTGTATGGTCAGTGATAGAAATAAGGTCTATGTCGTCTGCAAAACATTAAGCAAAACATTTCCTCTGCTTATCATTCACAGATAGATGGGCAAGTAGAGGTGGTCAATGAAAGCCTTGAGTATGTGTAGCGATTCTCCGAAAGACTGGGTTAAATGGTTTCCCTTGGCGGAGTGGTGGTACAATTCTTCCTTCCATTCCGCTATCAAGACAACCCCACCAACACATGAGCCAAGGAAAGCGACGGTGATCAAGAATCATGGCACAAACACCCCCCCACACCCCCTTCTCCCCCCACAACCTACTGATCCGTACCTTGAGGCATGAGATCAATGGTCGACATTGAAGACATGATCGACCACGGGACCTACGCAGAAGGCCCTAGGACTCAAGATCCCGACGGATACGAATCGGTAGGTTGTGGGGGCTTCGTGCCATGATTCTTGAAGGTTACGTTTGCATATGATGACTCAATCTTCCAAACAAAACCCTTTATAATTTGGATGCTACTGGCTTAAAATGTCCAAAGTGAGGATCTTTTTATCATTTGACATTAAATTAGAGTAAAATGAGAAAATTTTAAAGTTTAATGCAGTTAAATGAAAAAACTTAAAAATTGGTGTCACTTATTAAGTTTTTATGAGATTTTTCGTACAAAGTAGGATTGAAATTGACTTTACTAACCATTCATAATAAATTTGTGGAGAGGTGTGTTTAGAGTTTCTCAATTCACAGTAGGTAGTATAACATTTTTCTCCTCTCTGTAGAGAAAATCCTA
>JAYMTN010000310.1:0-17816 GCA_036897425.1 Erodium trifolium
AATAGTTAGGGTATTGAGGTGCCGATAGCCCAATAGTTAGGGTATTGAGGTGAAAATAACTCATTCACATTGTATATTCTGGATCAGAACGTTAAACACTTGGTGGAATATTATCGTAGCCCGAACGTCCCCTTGGCTCTATCTCTTCTCTCATCTGATGTTACCCGATGCTACCGTTAACCCTTACCGCGGTCCTCTGTTGTCCCCTAAACATCCCCTCAATAGGATGGTGGTTTCTTAGTTCTAGATCAGTATTATAAGAATTTGTTGTACGGAAACAAATAAATATACCAGTAATGTAATGTGTAGGGTGCCAAAATGAGAAACGAATATACAACGTACTGTCCACAAATGAGAAGCTTGGGCAAATTCATTGGATGTAAGGTTGTTGCCATAAGTGTGGAGTGTCGTTTTTTTTACGTGTAATGACGGGGATGCAATTTTTATTCCATTTGCGGAAAAAGGAAAAGCAGGAAAGGTTAAATTAGTATGGATGGATGGTAGCGAGTCACAGTGTGAGTGACAATGACGATTGACAAGAACCATTTCATAATAATTAAACGAGGCTTAGGTGTATGATATATCAACAGTGGATTTAATCACTTTACTTAATCAGCCCCGTTTTGTCCGTTGTGTGAAAGGTAAAGCACATGGTCAGAGGCCCACTCTGCTTTTGTTTTTGTTTGTTGTGCTACTTGTACACGTGTTGGCCTCACAAGTGAGCCTCCAGATAGATCGTTGATCTGATCAGGTTGATCCGATCCGAAGACAATGATGCAGTGTTGAGTTGGTGCCCTCCCTGCATGCTTGGAAACTTTAACATCCTTTGCTCATCTCTCGTTACCGAAACCCACAATTATATAAGTTGCTGGCAACTTTGAGTATAAAGACAAATCAACAGTGACTCAATTTGTTAGATGTTTCTGTGACTTAAACAGCCCATATGAAATATACTTAACGGAACAGTTTTGGGAATGTTCTTCTCATGGAACCAACCATGTTCATCACAGTTGTCCACTGCCTCTTCACTCGACTTTGTGATCGGACCACAAATATCTGGAGGAATAATTTTCAGTAAATTATATCTATTAAAAAGAATTGAAAAGAGCTTCATTAGCTAGAACGGAACCATACACAAAATGAGCGTCACATCCACCAGTCGGGATCGGGAAGCACAGCAACGACCAGTGCAATAAATTTATCTCAACTCTCGGGTTTGATATCCCCGAAACGAACATAACCCCAATTAACAAAATAACGACACAACGCCTAAAGACAAAACCAAACATCCTACTACAATCTAGTGTTCCTATGTGGTAACCAAACACTCCGGTAGGCCCTAAATGCGAGGAAGTCAGGGGCTGAGACCTTGTTGGGGACAATTTGACTGTGTCGGAGCTTTGAGCTTGAACCACGAACAAATGATAGCGGACGTTCGGGCAGGACTACTAACGTCCGGTCCGTCGGTGAGGAGGACCGTCCGCAAACGCCACCAGAGGCAGCAACCACCTCTATCGATGAGACGTCGGGAAAGGACGACTGAGTCCTTGACGACAAAAATACGGCAGGGGGAACCTATGGAAAACAAAGACAAAAAACGAAAAACGATATATGGACGTCCCAATGAGGCCGTAGGGTGGACCGCCGATGCTAACGACCGCAGACGCCGGAGCACCGACAGATCTATGGGGGTTAAAAATAGCCGGCGTCGGACCACAAACAAGTCTTGAGGCGGCAAATCAAATAGAGGCAGGGGCGACATCAACCATCAACATTCCGGCATGGAAGAGGTCGTTTGGGACTGAGGGATCTGGCCCGTTGGGAGGAATGACGAGGCTGTATGCCTCTAGCGATAGAAAGTCGACATGTTTGAGGGTAGTAAAACCCGGTGGCGCTGGTGAACCACCAGATTTGGAGGGGACAGATCCATCGGCTGTCGTTCCAGCGACGAGGGGAAACAGCACGGGGGTGGAAGGGAGGGATTTAGCGGCGGCGCGATGACGGGGGAATTCATCTTGTCCGGCAAGCTCGTCGTGGCTCTGGCAGGAGGAACGAGAAAAGGGGAGCCACGTGCCTTGTTGCAGATCCGAACGACCAAGAGGGATGAAGGTCCGCGAACAAGGTGAAGGGAAGGCCCGCGGTCGGCGTTGGCTGACTGACTGGAGGGGGTGGCCGACGAGTTGAGTCGTGACGGCACGAGACGGGAGCGGCGGAGGAACTGCGACTTGGAGCACTGTTTGCCGGATGGATGGCTAAAAGGGAACAAAGGAAACACCCACCGACAACTCATGTGACTGGAGCCACCGAAACTCCATGCAGGTTCCCTTCCCTTTCAACTTAGGCCAACATATATAATATTCCTTCCATGCAAGAGAGGAAGAGATAAGGGGATATGGGGTCCCCTTAATGGATACCTCAGCCTACTGTAAATGGTCTAGTCTTGCGTCCCCCTTGAGTTAATGGTATATTGTATTGACTACATGTAGGAAAAGACAAGATTCCGTTAAAAGGGGCCAAAACCAAATGTTTCCATTATTTATAAGATAAGAGATCATTCAACACGATCATAGGCCTTGGTCATGCGTAATTTGAGAGCCATAAACTCATTTTTCCCTAGTGTCCGACGTCTGAGATAGTGGATAACTTCATAGGAGATGAAAATGTTATCTTGGATTGCCATGCTTGGTAGAAAAGCGCCCTGGTTGGCTGCAATAAGAGGGTCCATGAGAGGTTTTAGTCTGTTTGCAAGAACTTTGGATATGACCCTGAATATCATGTTACACAATGCAATTGGGCGAAGGTCCATTATCTTCTTCGGGTTTTGGTTCTTTGGGATGAGAACAAAAGTCATATTATTGACATCTCGGTTAATTGTGTCCGTCTCGATTGCTCTCGAACGAAGGCTATGACATGTCGATTAAGGACCAACCAGTAGTGTTGATAGAAAAATGGATTAAGGTCATCCGGTTTTGGAGCCTTATTCGGCCCCATCCGAAAAATAGCCATTCGTACCTCTTCATATGTAACTCCTATATTCCCAGAATCCTGTTATGCTCCCCTGTGATCATGTGAGGAATTGTGATCAGAAGCTCCAACATGGCTTGCATACTAGTATCCCAAGTCACCTCAGTACCATTATTTGATTCTAGGGTTCAGATATGATTGCGACGTTGTCTCTTGGTAGTTGTAGCATGAAATAATTTCGTATTTCAGTCCCCATCTACAAGCCATTGTTGCTTCGCTCGTTGTTTCAAAAATTTCTCATGACGAGAAATAGCTTGCTCATACTGTTTTTGGATGACCAATCTGATCCGGAACCTTGGTCGATCTCTTATATTGTTTCGTTCAACAAGGGTACGTTGGCATCTTCTAATTGTGTTGATAGTTTCTCAATAGATCGTCTGACCTCATACTCCAGTGAACAACCAATATCCTGAATATCAACCTTTATATGGTGACCCCTCGGTTGGCTCCACTCTTGTTAAATAATACGTCCACATTCCGGGTTCTCAATCCACCCATTTTCAAAATGGAATTGCCTTTCCGGTGGTTCCCGCCTATCATGTATCAACGTAACCATGCTAAGCATATGATCTAAGGTAGTATAGCCCACATTTTTCAACGTTGCATGGTTGAAACTCTCTCTTACCGACGGGGACATCAAACCTTTATCAAGCCGAATCTCTATCCGAGTTTGGGGATCCTTGCCCTAGTCCATGTAATCTGGTATCCTTCCATAGACTGGACCTCTGAAAGCCCAAAAAGTATTTTTGAATGCAATCTATGCCCAAACCAGTGCACAACCCTACTTTAGGCTGGACCTCTGAAAGCCCAAATAGGATTTTTGAATACCTACATGCCTCAGATTGGACCTGCAATTTACAAATCAATATGGGCTTTAGAGAGGCCTTGTGAAGAAGAACCATGATGGGCTATGCTAGAATTGGGCTGCATGAAGGAGCCAGACCAAATGGTTTGCCACTCTCTATCTGCTCAATCATTTTGGTCCACCATCAAATATTCTCTCTTTATATGCCTCTGTCGTGCTGACAAAGATCTACTAAACGATCTACTAAACGACGGCGTCTAAGAGAGCCAGACGGCACGCGTCGTGTTGTGGAGCCAGGGCTAGGATAATCTATTGGGATATTCAACCAACCACCAGCTCAGCAGTAGCGCGCACGCAGCACAATAGTACTTGGAAGATTGCCAAGTTCCGATTCCTAAACTTGGGTCAAAAAGCTCCCAACTCGTCACAGATCAATCCAAGAACAATCTGTTCGAATAGATCTTTTCAATTTCGTTTCTTCGGTTCTCAATCGTAGTATTGGATCCATTCTCACACAGCTTATTTTGGCAATTATTGTTAATTGACCCCAATTTCATCGAGCTCTCTAATCTCAGCTCACAGCTCGAAAATTTTGAATCTCTGTTAAACCCAGCTCGATTCCAAGCGGGAATTTTCTGGGTTTATCGTCGCGTCCTCATCTGAGAATTCTCGATGGGGAAAGGAGGGGGATGTGTTCCGAGCAAGAAGAAGCGGCCATCTGCCGCCGCCGACGGCAGTCAGAGCGCTCCGATCGCCTTGGAGGAGGAGACCCAAAAAAATGGTGCCAGTGCGGCGCTTGAAGGCGCTGTTTCTGAGCCAATTGCGAGCTTAAAGGTGTTCATCGTGTTCTACTCGATGTACGGGCACGTCGAGGGGCTAGCCAGGAGGATGAAGAAGGGGATTGATGGTGTTGAGGGGGTGGAGGGATTTCTGTACCGAGTTCCCGAGACGCTGCCGGCAGACGTGTTGGAGCAGATGAAGGCTCCCCCGAAGGAGGATGGGATTCCGGAGATTACCGCGGCGGAGCTGGCGGCGGCCGATGGGATTTTGTTTGGGTTCCCGACGAGGTACGGATGTATGGCTGCGCAAATGAAGGCGTTTTTTGACTCGACGGGGCAGTTGTGGCAGGAGCAGAAGCTCGCCGGCAAGCCGGCTGGGTTCTTCGTGAGCACCGGAACCCAAGGAGGCGGCCAGGAAACCACTGCGTAAGCTTACTTCACCCATATCTCGCTTTTGCTTTATTCTGTTTAATGTGAAATTTGATTACTAGCATTGCTGCCACTCTCAAGTTAGCTAAGAATATGGATGTGATTTTGCAATGGAGTTGGTAATTAGCAGGGTATTATAACCTAGATGATACTAATAATTAG
Organism: Erodium trifolium; assembly: GCA_036897425.1. NCBI lineage: Eukaryota > Viridiplantae > Streptophyta > Magnoliopsida > Geraniales > Geraniaceae > Erodium > Erodium trifolium. The sequence continues at coordinate 5,200 of JAYMTN010000310.1, forward strand.
AAACTAAGATTATGATATGAGAATCCTTACCAATATAAGCAACTGGTTTGGACATACAACATACAAATGAAGTTTATTACTTCCCCTCCCAGAGTGGATCGTGTTTCTTAAATGCATTGGAAGTGGTAACAAATGCATGATGAAGCTTGATATTGAAGTTCAAGGTGAATTCTGTTGTTGGAACGAACTCCATTCTATTTCCTGTAAATTGTAAATTGAGTAGTTCCTTCTGAAAGTAGGTATTATTTGTAAAACTTGGCCCATGATAAGATTGCTGTGATACATGGCATTTTCTTGTTCATGATTGACCTGATAGTATCAACTATCATGAGCTATTGTGTGACAACTTAGTTATGGCTTAGTGTTGCAATTGTGGAAATTAGGCTTCACGTGGAACTGATGAACAACCTGTGCTTAGTGCTGGGGGAGTATGTTCAGCCTGAAGGTTTTCAGTCGTCATCTGCTAGTCATATCATATCCATTGCATTTGCAAAATAATAATACTAGAAGTTTCATATTTTGATTTCTTCAGATATTAATATGATCCAATTGCATGTAACATAGTCATTTGTATATATAAAAAGAGTCATATTCTTCCCACATAGAAGCTGAATTGGAAGGGGAAAAAAACTGAAACTTCAATTTTTTCCACTGCAAATGATGGTTAGGAAGTGATTAAGGATATTGAGAGAGAAACCCTTCATTAGTAGAACAGTATATTGTGAGTGTGGCCTTGATCATCTCTCAGGTTAAGATGACATTACAACTATAATTAAGTAGCCTACCTCAATTGATTGCCCATAAGAAACCAAAGAATCAAACGTTGTATTATTGGCATTTCTTTGAGGTAAACATGATCGCTACTAATTTGATAAGTTCTTATTTATTTTTGCTGGGTTAACCTAGTTTGACATGGTGTTTCAATTGATTTATAAACCAGAAAATCTTGAATTTTTGAGATGTTCACCTAGTTTCTTCTCCTTAAACAGTTAGTGTTATATGTCTCCATGTTTGTGTGGTTTGCTTCAATCGAAAAGAAGTCGATATCTTATCTCATTATCATCTGTTGCAGGTGGACAGCAATTACTCAACTCGCACACCATGGAATGCTGTTTGTGCCCATTGGCTACACCTTTGGAGCCGGTATGTTTAAGATGGATTCTATCAGAGGAGGTACTCCATATGGTGCTGGAGTTTTTGCTGGTGATGGGTCCAGAGAACCAAGTGACACGGAGCTATCACTTGCAGAGCATCAGGGCAAGTACATGGCTGCAGTCATCAAGAGGCTTGCTTAAGCTCAACATATTGTTCTCTTCATGGAACCACATTTGCTACTTGCTGTCTCATGTCATCTTCGTTGATTCAATTATGTCTGTGTTTTGTGATTGATCTTGAGCATTGCAGTGTTTCAATTTTGTGTTTTTTTATTGTCTTTATCTCATGTTAAACACTGGTAACTGTTTAAGATGTAAATGGTTTGGAACTATTGAGTGTGAAAATGGTCAAATAATAAAGTTAGTTAGTGAGTTTTGCTCTTTCTGTCTATTGTAGTGTTCATACAGAACACGGCATGTTTCTATTAATTTCTGATAATGTATTGTAATACTTCAAGCTTATACGTCATATGCCATCATTCGTTTTGATGATGTAAAAAAAAAAATTTTAAAACACATTTTGTAAATAATCAAAAGTAATTATGCCAAAATGTATACATAAGGATTCCACGTTACAAAACACGTATAATTTGTATAATATAGAGGATAAAACTGTCATTTTCAAAAATGTGAGATCGTGTGCTAATTTCTATTAAAGGTAACTAATTTGTAGACGGAAGACGGGTAAGAGATTAGATCACATATAGTAGTTGCAAAACACATAATTTACGGTACATTTTTGTAATTATTCTTAAGGGTAATTTCGAAAATTCAGCATACCTGACCCATTAATAATCAGAATCTGAAGTGTATAGAGTCCAAATTCTCCAAACTTTCTTAAGTCAATCTGTTGTGCTGAGAGCATAAATTGGAGTGATACGAGAGAAGAGAGAGAGACTTAGATTCGATTGAGAACTGAATCAACGAAGAATCGGAGTCATGGCTGATACGCTCTCCGCCTTGAGGTCTCTAATGGCTTCTCACTCTCCGCCTCTCGACGCCTTGATTGTGCCATCCGAAGATTATCATCAGGTCATCTTGTGCTCTCATACATCTGATCTGGCCTCTCTTTTCGTTTGATTTGTCTAATTTTAATTTTATTATTTGTATGATTGATGAACACCTCAAGAGTCATCCTTATTGTGGAAATAATTTCGAGGTTGTTGATTTGTTTGTGATTGCTGCAGAGCGAGTATGTGTCTCTTCGGGACAAAAGGCGCGAGTTCGTTTCTGGATTCAGTGGAAGTGCTGGTAAGCTTACATGCTCTTGTGGTTTGTGAACTGATTTTTGGAATCAAATATGGATTTGATTAGGTTTGTGTTTTGAGGAAATGATCTCTTATCTTAAAGGAGAAAAAATTTCTCCCATTATTTAGGACCGATTTTAATTTTAATGTATTTTTGGATTGAAAGTTGAACTTTGTAGGATTTGAATAATGTTTGACTTTAGAGGTTTGATTATTACTGTTTATTAGTATTATTAACAACAAGTTGATGGCCTTTTTGTTTGGTTGTTCTGATTTAATCAAGTCTTGTGGATGAATGTTGTGTTGCTGCTGATCAGTGGTATGTTTGAATCTTGTCAGGATTGGCACTTATTACAAAGGTTGATGCTCGCCTGTGGACGGATGGACGGTATTTCTTGCAGGCAACACAAGAACTAAGTGACCAGTGGACTCTCATGCGTATGGGAGAAGACCCTCCAGTAGATGTTTGGATGGAGGAAGTGAGTTACAATCTTCTGAAAATTTGATTAAAATCACTTTTTTTAAGCTTGATACTGTGTAGACAAGTTGCAAAACTTGTAAAAGCCTGCTGTGTCATTGCCCGATTTTTGTATTATTAGAGATTTGTTCTTTGTATTGTCCATCCATATATTTGTCTTTTTGGTATGTTTTTATTTATTTTACATAACTGTTTTTTGCTTAACTCCTTTTTGGAGCTTTTCCCCTTGGTCATCATCGGGGTTCCTGAGTTCTTTGTGTGCACATGAATGTATACGTATATATAAAAATATTGGGCATAGCTCTAGGAATATATGGACTGATTCGGTATCTGGTCTATTGGGACCAAGTGTTGGTCAAAGCATGCATTTCCACTCATTTAAGTTCCTGCTCTGTTCCAATAAAATCAAATTTATTGTATTTGTTTTGATAACATTATGTTGAGTTAGCAGATCTAGCCTTAACATTCCTCAATATAGATATCTTGAAATAATAATTTCACGAGTTACTGTAGAATGATGCCTTTTATGGTTACTTTTGGGCGATAGTAGTTTAGTAGCAGAATAGTTTAGAGGTTAGGCAACATATGATTTCAATTGTTGTTTGAAACTTAATAACTGTGAGTAATGTATCATACTCAATACATATATGAGTTTCAGCTATCTGAGTTGATTGCATGATTTGCTTTTAGAATCTCCCCAAAGAGGCTGCTGTTGGTATTGACCCTTGGTGTGTGTCCATAACCACTGCACAAACATGGGAGCGAGCTTTTTCTAAAAAACAACAGAAGCTTGTTCAAACTTCCACAAATTTGGTAGACGAAGTTTGGAAAACCCGACCATTAGCAGAAGCCAATCCTGTTATTGTACACCCACTGGAATTTGCTGGTCGTTCTGTTGCAGAGAAGTTGAAGGATTTGAGAGAGAAGCTTGTACAAGAGAAAGCTTCTGGGATAATTATAACAGCACTTGATGAGGTGAGTTATCAGATTCCTTGTGCAATATTTTTATCATTGCTCCTCTTCGGAGTGAACCTGTTTTTAATTTTTATGGCCCATTATTGATTTTTTTTTTCCGGCTAGGGTCATATTTCAATATAATTTCTATGTTGCAGGTAGCTTGGTTGTACAATATCCGTGGAAGTGATGTACCCTACTGTCCAGTTGTTCATGGATTTGCTATAGTAACTTTGGACTCCGCTTTCTTTTATGTGGACAAGAAGAAGGCATCTGCCGAGGTAAGTTTCATCACGTTCATTATTTCAAACTTTCTTTGCACTTCTCTGAGAAATAAATTCATTCAGTGTTTTAACCTGCATTAACTATTTCATTTTGTTCCTCTTTGGTGTATTAAATCATGAGATTGTGAATTTCTCTGCTCATACTGGAGTTAACAAACAATGATGATGTAGAACCATAGTTAAATTCTCTTGAGCAACTTAGAGGATTACTATGAACGTGATGGGTTATAGCATATTGACAAATGCAATGTGTGCAGGTGAACTCTTATATGGCGGGAAATGGAATAGAAGTCCGGGAGTACAGTGCAGTGGGCTCAGATGCAGCATTGCTTGCAGCTAACAAGCTCAGACATCCTTCCGCAGCTAATGGTGAAAAGGGAGAGAACATCAATGACCTTGTATGGGTTGACCCTAGTGCATGCTGTTATGCTTTGTATACAAAGCTTAATCCCAATAAGGTTCACCTTCAGCAATCACCTTTGGCTCTACCAAAAGCTCTAAAGGTTGAGCTTCCTATCTTATCACATTATGTAGGATTCTGGTATTATCACAGTATTATTAGGCTATTAGCATCATCTTTGTTTGGCAGGAATGCAAGTAGAATAAGCTCGTAAGCAATCTTTATAATGACATGACAACCTATTAATTTTCTAAAGATGGTTAAAATGACAATCTTTTTAAGAACTACGCTGAACCATTATTACAGATAATAACTAATCCTCTTAATATTTCAGAACCCAGTGGAGCTGGATGGGTTAAGAAAGGCACATGTTCGTGATGGTGCTGCTGTTGTGCAGTATCTTGTTTGGTTAGATAAGCAGGTATTTCGGAGCTGTCCTTACTGAATTCTCTATATTGTTTTGGTATGGTTTTGCGTTCAAACTTTGAGCATACAAATTGCCAATAAAAATAGTAAGGAATATAGTCTGACTGCTTAAGTATGCATGGTATATGCAGATGCAGGAGACTTATGGAGCTGCTGGCTACTTTCTTGAAGGGGAAGCACCAAAAGAGCAAAAAAAGTTGTAAGTTTGTTTCTTGTCAGTGTTTCTATCTTCGGTCCTTGTTCAAATTAGAAATAAGTACATAGAAAATTACATTAAATACTTTACATTAGTTGTCTTCTGGCCTTGTTTAAATTAGAAATAAATACATAGAACTCTGCGTTGAATAGGATACATTTTTCTGATTTAGTATTTACGTGAAAGTGACTTTAGCTAGTTTATTTAGTCTTTACTCGTGGAGAATCCAGTGATATTAATGTGTTGCGTCTGATATAAACAGTTAAGTGTATGTTGGGCTTTTCCTATTAGTATGCCATTGTTGTCAGGCCCCAAACCAGCGACCCTTCATTCTAAATGGGAGTGCTCAGACACCTCATCTTCTAATTCTCATTTCGTCCTTGCAAATTCCCGTTTGACCCAAATCTCTGGCCTTCCCTTATCTGTGCTTTGATAAACCCAATGGACTCGTCTGATTTTAACATATTGGTTTATATCCCCGAAAAATGTTGAATATTAATAAGAAAGGTTCGGTAAAATAAAAATAAAAAACAGAGTAGAGTTTCTGTTGAAAAATTACCAATGAATGGTTGTTTACTTTATGGCTGACAAAAAAAGTTGCTTGGCATGGCCAATCCCAATGCGGTTTGGCTTTCACATCTGACTGACCCTTAATTTGGTTTGAGATGTGGCAGGGGAACCAAACTGACAGAAGTGACTGTTAGTGATAAGCTGGAGAGTTTCAGAGCATCAAAAGAGGTAATGAAAACATAAGCATTAATTGCTAAGGGGGTAGTAATGGAACTTTTTTTTTGAAGTATCACATTCTTTTATCGTGAAGAATGTGATTGTTATGATTGCACCCTTTGATTGTGTTTCCTTTGATATTTGTTGACACAAATTGTTGAATCTTCTACAGCTCTTTAAAACTTCAAACGCAAGCAATGTTGTCCGTTTTTATTCAAGTGCTTAGTTTTCATTTCTAGTAGCATATTTCATCTTATAATGAAGTGCAAAAGATGTGGTATATAAAGATGTACTAGAGATGTAGAACAAAAGTATATTGGATTATGAGTTCACTAATGATTGTGTAGGGAGAGTAGCAACAGTTTTCTTTTGTTGAACAGGAGGGTGAGTTGTTTTAGGTTAAGCTTGGACAGAAGGTTTATATTTTGATCTTTCAATAGAAACAATACTTTCCCTTGCATGCCTATAGTAGAAGTTCATAATTGTAGAGCTTCCTTGTACATATATATGTTCTCGCTTCGAGAGCAGCCGTGTTTTGCTTTGATTTTGGGTGTGTGAAGTGACATGTTTACTATATAAATTGGTTCAAGTGGCTGGTTAGTGAAATTTCTTATATTACTATATATATATTTGTTCATATTGCTCTATTCTATTTGCATCTGTGGCATTTGACAACACAGGAGTTTCTTTATTTGCAGAACTTTAGAGGCTTAAGTTTTCCTACTATTTCATCAGTTGGTCCAAATGCAGCTATAATCCATTATGGACCAATTCCAGAAACATGTGCCGAGCTTGATGCAAATAAGATCTATCTGTTTGATTCTGGAGCACAGGTTTGTCGTTTGTCATCTATGTTTAAAGCAGTAGTTAGCATTCTACTTTCTTTTCCTGATCTAATGCTTTAAATTTCATGTTTTTGATGTCCAAAGTATCTAGATGGGACTACTGATATAACCCGAACAGTTCATTTTGGAAAACCTTCAGTGCATGAGAAAACATGCTATACTGCGGTATGTAGTTTCAATGTTGTCCTTTAGACACTTCACATGCTTTTGGTCCCGGCCACAACATATCCTCCTCTTATTTACAATATGAAATTTCATATATTCATGACTTACGTGAGTGTTCGCATCTATATGTCCATGGGTTTGATGCAGGTTCTCAAGGGTCATATTGCTCTTGGAAATGCTAGGTTTCCTAATGGAACCAATGGTATTAGTATTTTCCTATTATGTATATGTTTCAACCTGTTCACCATTGAATGAGCTGCTTGCAATGTATATCCCCCTCCCTTGACTAATTTTTTGTACAGGTCATGCGCTTGACATTCTTGCTCGAACTCCTTTGTGGCAGCATGGCCTGGATTATCGCCATGGTACTGGTCATGGAATTGGATCATACCTAAATGTTCATGAAGGTAAGTAATTAATAACTGCCTTATTACTATGAATCTATACTTAGTTTGATCTAAAGTTAGTTGGACTTCTCTTTTGGGTTAACTATGTCGTGCAGGACCTCATTTAATTAGCTTTAGACCACGGAATGTGCCACTGCAAGCTTCAATGACTGTTACAGATGGTCAGTGCTGTAATATCTGCCTTTGACCATTGTTTTAGAAAAAACCTTTTCTTCCTTGGAGATATCCAAAGATACTTCGAACAACTTATAACCTTTTTTTGAGAGACCAAAATAGTATTTATGATATTACTGATGGTGCATTGCTGGTGTTGCCTTCTCTCAGAGCCGGGTTACTACGAGGATGGGAATTTCGGTATAAGATTGGAGAACGTATTAGTGGTCAACCAGGCTGATACAAAATTCAATTTTGGTGACAAAGGATATCTGTGTTTTGAGCACATAACATGGGTAAGTTTAAATGAATCCACTCTCCTTGCGACATGTTATGATGGTTTTTATAAGGCAATTTGTGTGTTTGTGTGCACCAAGTACGTTACAGTTTCATTTACTTCCTGATAATAACCTCAAAAGAATTGGTTCGAATAATTAGATACAGTGGGATAGCCTCCTTTCTTCTAAAGTTTCACTATTCTTGTGTTGTCAGGCACCTTACCAGAGGAAGTTGATAGAGTTGAGCCATTTGACACCAGAAGAAGTGGAGTGGCTGAATAGCTACCATTCCAAGTGCAGGGACCACTTGGCTTCTTACATGAACGAGTCCGAGATGGCATGGCTTAAGAAAGCCACCGAGCCTCTAAGGACATGAGAGCTGAAGCACCAACCCCACTTCACTCCCTCCTTTAAAATAGATTAAGTGAATGATAATAATGCTTAGTTTGAGTTTCTTCCTCTGCAGCCTGCACCTAGACTTGATCGAATTTGTTCCGTATTGTGTTCTTTTTTCTGATGTCAATGAAGATGGGATCTTTGGTTCTTAAGATGACTCAGAAATGTTGTTGGGTTGAGATTGAGATGGAAGGAGAGGAGAGGAATGGTAATAGTGAGTGGATCCACACACAAGCCACCAAATCAATGCATGCACCAATAATACAGAAATGAAGTTATGGTATTTATTGGCTCAAGGCATGCAATAATTGGGAGTAGCATCAAAATGTGAAGCGTGACAATATAGGTCCACATGCTCACTCAACACATCACATGGAGGGTGGGTCACTCTTTCCGGTTTCCTTCTGAGATGCCCTTTTGACCCACCACAATACACAACCACACCCCAACAAGTTGCACCAAGCTCGGTCACTGTTTCACATGGATAAGGTACAAGCCATGAAGATGAAGATGACCTGTCACCTATGTCACACGTATTCACTGTTGACTCAAGGCACGGATCCAACAACAATGGACCCAAACCCAAGTTGTTTTGAACAGACAGCTCAAACAAAGAAATCCACACAAATCAAATCTGAAAATGGAACACGTGAAATGGCAAGGCAAAGCAAAGCAGTTCATTTCATAAAAAGGCTGAAAGAAGAAGACAAGTTATGGTGCTAACAACAGCTACTACTACTAATTCTGTTCTACCAAATCCTAATGGTATTGACAGTCTGTTTCTTCGTAGTTGAGAAACACAAAAACAGACAACTAAACAATACAATCTGGCATCTAGTTGAAGCTCACAAGAATCATCCCAATGAGAATTGAAATGGAGTACTACAATGGATGGCCATGAACAAGAGTTTGAATGAATAAACAGTAAGCATGAACAATGTGAGGAAGGATAATAGAAACTCCCGAATCCATTGCTTCATTCTTACCCACCAAGTGAGCCAGTCTATACTCCTCTAATGACTCCATCACAGAAAGGAAAAAAAACTGTACATATATCAAAAGGAAAAGAAGACAATGCATCAAATTTGAAATCAAGATAGCTTTCCTAACGACGGTGATCTTCAAGCAATGCTGCACAGGAGTGTGGTCTGTTCATGCATTTTCAAAGAAAATCTTCAACATGATATTGCTTAGGATGATGTCCATCATCTGTTCTTGCCATTACCAAGTGTAAGCTCCAGTTCATCCATCCCAATATCATGAATCCTCTCACCCTCCCAGGGTGTCACTCTACAACTCTCGAACTCGAACTCAGAACCTCTAGCCCTCTCATTGACAGCATCTTGGGCTGAAGTCTGCTGAGGCAGTACCGGTTTGACTAGATTAAATGTAGGTGAAGGAGGAGCCACAGATGGCGCTGCCACTGTCTGGAAACTGACCCAGCGACCGGAGTCCACAGTGGATGCATCGGACTCATCACATTCTGGTATAGTAGCCGGTGTAAGATGGTTCCGGCGGGTAGGACTAGAAGGAGCAGAAGCAGCAAAGAGAGGGTGTCTGAAGGAGTTGAGGGAGCCATTGGAGAGGGACTCCCAATCCGTCTTCCTCTTTGATCCTCTAGAAGTTGGAGAAGAGAGAGGTGGGGTTACAGGAGCACTGTTGGAAATTCTGAGAGGAGGAAGATTTGCAGGTATGGAGGCTATGTTTCGGAGGAATGGGAGTAGGTATGTGGAGGGGTTCCCTTCAAAGCGGGAGGGGTTTTGGTCATAACGAGATGGACTAGGGAAGGAGGAGGAGGTTGGACTGGCATGGTAGGATGGAACAGGACTAGGGAAGGCTGAAGATTGTGGGCTTGGCTGAAGAGATGAAGTTCCACTCATGATTGTAGGAGTGCCACCAATCTCCATAGGTGGCTGCTTGCATCCCTGTGGGGGAAAAAACTCAAACTTCAATTCACCAAGATAATGATACACATGAATCACTGAAGATAATAGCAAAAACTGCAATGATCATGTTCCAATTTCAGCTACATTTACTAGTCTCCAAAACCCAATTCGGAAAAAGGAGAAAATGTTAAGTCTCTACATCAGTCTCAGAGTGTCAACAACAACAAAAATGGAGGATTAATATTCAAAAGAATGTAAGAATTCAAAAAGAAAAATCACATGTCATGAACACATTCAACAACTAGTCTGAAGTCGTATCTTGCAGATAGAACAAAAGCAAAAACAGGAAATTTGCATATGGTTTGGATCCAAATAGATGAAAATAAGACATATTCCAGAAAGCTCAAAGCTTTTGTTGACTCACCTCTCTTTCCCAATTCAAACTTGTTACCGAATCAAAACCCAGAAAAGAAATCGATACACAAAAAATTTCAAGACCATGACAACAATCATTTAAATCCGTTGAAAATGAAAGAAAAAACAACAACATCATTTCCAGAAGACCAGGTAAATAGCTAAAAAATATTCATGTAAAAAAAAGATAAATCAATGAAACCCGTTCACACTCAAAGGGACACTTGCTTGCAGATCTAAAGAATCAAGTGAAAAAAAACCCAGATATGGAGCAAAATCAATAATAATCAATGAAGCCGAAACCCAATTGAAGACCAGATCGAGCTAACGAGTTGCCCAGCTGAACAAAAACAATCCATTAAGCCAAATCGATTAGATTAGTACCTTCCGATATGTCGTCCCATCTTCCTCAACGATCCAACCAGCTTCGGAACAGAGCGCCTTCAAAACCTCGTTGTTGTCGCAGTGCTTCGGAAGCTTGTAGTTCCCCTGAGCTCGAAGACCCGAGTATATCTTCGCCGCTATGGCTCTCCTCCTCCTCTCCCTCCTCTTGTTGTTTTCCCTCTCCTTCCACGTCGGCAACCTCGACGACGATCCGGCCCCCGTCATTACTCCGGCGACCACCACCACCACTCTCTCTCTCGGATCTGTTCCGATTTCTCAAGGAAGAAACGCACTGCGTAGAGATAGATAGCGAGAGAGCTACGCTTGCACTAGAAACAGGACGCTTTCTTCTTTATCTTCAGCTGCAAGGTCTCTCTCTCTCTTCCCTTTTCATACCGGCATGATTGATCTGAGAGTCAGAATGGCACGAATAAATAAATACGTAAACAAAGGAAGGGTATTTTAGACATCTCACTCACCCTTCCATCCATGTACCGGATCAGATGCGCTTGTCCTTCATTTTTAAATACAACAATATTATTCTCAAAAATAAAAAATAGAAATACACCGTAATTATTATAGATTTGAAGACAGGCACGTTCAGACAGAAAATTTTGGAGCCTTTCCTACGTGATCCGCTGTTGGGTTCATAAAGATCGAAGACCGGTCAAACCTAGTTCACACGCTTTAACACACAACACAATTAAATGTCCTTGTTATTGTTACAGACCGCATGGGACCGTAATTAATCCCATTTTAATTATTTTAACTGATCATTTTGTTGACATGATTATTTGTAGGAACTAAAATATCTAGAAACAGTGAATCAATAATTACAGAAACGAAACGACCAGTTCTCCTGAGCTGTAACGGTAAGAGTAAGACGATGAGTTACTACTATGCGGGTGGGGCGCACGGCAAGAGGTGGTGGTGTCTCACCCGTGACCGTTGGATGGGATGTAATTAAGAGACAATGATTGTTTAGGCGACACGTGGTAAGTCGCGGTAAACGATGATGAAAAAGATGCTGGTTCTCTCCGGTATTTGGGGTATCTCTGACGTGATGTTCGGTTTGAACGGTACACATATGGACAAACAAAGAGCTGACAGGGTGTGGGGTGGGGCCCAACACTCACGATTCAAGTCACGCTACGCTTCAAGGACTGTGCTTTTTTGCAGTCGGCTACGCACGTGCGACACAGAAAACTATACCGTATTTAATAATATAAAAATGAAACCAGGGAGGGGAGGGTTGTAATCCTCTGTGGGCGAGGACAGTGTGTGCTTTGACGTGTCGGAAAGTGAAAACAACACGTGAACGTGCAGTCCAGATTAGTACTGATTTTGGTATTTCATAATTATTCATAATAAATAAAAAGATGCAAGGTGGTGGTGATGGGCAAATGGAGTTGATGGGGACAGTCCGACCAATTATGAATTGATTAGTTTAGTTAAATACTGAATTAGGTGGTGTAATAAATAACCGATGTTCCCTTGCCTCCCTTGGATATAGAAATAAAATAGGAAAGGAAAAGGGAAGCACGTGCGGCACGAGGGAGATGGCACACGAGCGGGTGGCGTGAAAGGAGCGTGGGGACCTCGCAGCCATGTGAAGGGGGGCTGCTCTTTCCTGTCATTGGTACGAGAGAGCACGTGGGGGGCTCTTTGCTCTTCTTCCACCACCACTGGACTCTCTTATTTTATTTTATTTTTATCCGCAACTAATCGCTAATTGCGTGTTTATTTATTTATGGGTTATTTTCACCTCGGTACCCTAACTATTGGTTTAGCGCCATTTCAGTACCCTAACTATTTTTAGCGTCA